>APFE030693347.1:0-26380 GCA_000404065.3 Pinus taeda | reverse complement strand
AGCTAAATGTATCAGACGTACTGGAATCTTGTTGTAATTTTCGAATAAGTGCCGACACTTCTTCATCATTCTTCCATTCCTCCCTTGCTTCGTTTATCCAATCTGGTTGGATAATAGAAATGGCGCACAACATGCTTCCACATCCTCATCCTTTCTTGAGAGTGCATCTGCCACCACATTTTGCTTCCCTTTTTTGTAGATGATTTCAAAGTCATAATACAACATCTTTGTGACCCACTTTTGTTGCTCTTCAGAGGATAATCTTTGTTCTAAAAAGTATTTAAGGCTATCATGATCCGTTTTTACCTTGAAGTGTCTTCCCATTAGGTAGGGTCGCCATTTCTTAAGTGCATGTAGTATTGCCAACATTTCCTTCTCATAAATAGCTTTGTGTAAAACTTTCCCTTGATTGGACGACTTTCAAAAGCAATGGGTCTTTCATCTTGCATTAAAACAACACCAATTCCATTTCCTGAAGCATCACATTCCACAATAAAGGTTTTTGTGAAGTCCGGTATAGCTAAGACCAGTGCTTGGCACATTGCCTCTTTAAGATGTTTGAAGGCCTTTGTTGCTTCTAGAGTCCATGAAAATCCATCTTTCTTCAATAATGTTGTTAGAGGTGCTACTATTATCCCATAATCCTTAACAAACTTGCGATAATACCCTATCAACCCAAGAAATCCTCGCAGATGCTTTATGGATGCGGGGATTTTCCATTCCTTAATGGCTTTAATTTTGCTAGGGTCTACCTTAACTCCTTGATGAGATACAATATGACCCAAATATTCCACCTCTTGTACTCCAAAGAAACATTTGGATCTTTTTGCATATAATTGTTTCTCCTCTAATAGCTGTAGCACCCTGTCAACATGTTCAACATGATCCTTCCAAGAATTGTTGTAGATTAGTATATCATCAAAAAATACTAACGCAAATTTTCTAAGGGGTTTGAAAATTGAATTCATCAAACCTTGAAATGTTGAAGGTGCATTAGTAAGGCCAAAAGGCATGACCAAAAATTCATAATGACCCTCATGAGTTCTAAATGTTTTTTTCGGAATGTCTTCAATCTTCATTCTGATTTGATGATATCCTGAATGAAGATCCAACTTGGTGAAGTAAATTGATCCATCCAATTCATCTAGTAATTCATCAATGACAGGAATGGGAAACTAATCTTTAATAGTGAGCTCGTTGAGCTCCCTATAATCCGGACACATGCACCATGATCCATCCTTCTTGTGCACCAATACTACTGGAGCAGAGAAAGAACTTTGACTCGGTTGAATTATACTAGCCTCTAGCATTTCTGCAACCATACGTTCAATTTCACACTTTTGGGCATAGGGATATCTGTACGGCATGATGTTTGGAGGAACACTTCCTGGAATTAGATGAATAGAATGGTCATGATCACACATAGGTGGGAGACCTTTGGGTATCTCAAATACCTTGGAATGATTTTCCAGGACTTTTTGGAGATATGGAGAAATAGATGATTCCGATGTGGAAACATATAGCGAACATAATTGTGCAATTACACCTCCTTGTTCCTTTTTTAGAAGCTTTGTCATACCATTAGAGCTGATTATCTTTCCTGGTTTCCCTGCAATACCCTTAATTCAACTTCCTTTCCTTCCGTAGAAAATTTGATGAAATGTTCTTGAAAATTAAAAGCTATTGTACCCAAGGATTGTAGCCATTGGACTCCTAGTACAACATCAGCACCTCCCATTGGAATGGGAAGCATTGGGCTAGTCAATACATATTCTCCCATGGATAGCTTGACATTATGGCATTTTCCAGAGCAGTTTATTGTTCCTCCATTTGCAATCATCACTTGACACTCTGGTGCTGGATATAGGAAGCAATTCAATTCTTTTGCTACCTTACAATGAATAAAATTGTGGCTACTTCCTGAATCAATCAACACTATTACCTTTTTCTTCTTGATTTGTCCTTCTATCTTGATGGTTTGAGGAGTGGTAATTCCTACCAATGCATTACAAGATATGGTAGGATTCATTTGTTCTTCATCTAGGCTTTGTTCCTAGAGTATATGCTCTTCTTTTGACCTTTCTTGCTCCTTTTCTTCTTCCTCTTCACAATCTATGTAGAACAATTTCTTCTCAGTACACTTATAACCTTTAGTGTATTTGCTATCACAACTGTAACAAAGCCCTTTTGCTCTTTTTTCTTCCAATTGTTGTGGTGTCAACCTTATAGGTTGTGGAAGACTAGCGGCAACACCACTTCCGTCTTTATAGATGTGAGTGGTATGCTTCCCGGTTGCCATAGTTTTGCTTTCCATTTTTCTTGCTAACCTGAATGCCTTCTCTAATGAATCAGGTTCCCAAAGGCAAACATCATGTTGGATATTATCCTTTAAAGACCCTATGAACACATCAATCCTATGCTCCTCTGGAATATCCTTTACCCTTATGTTCAATTTTTGGAACTCCTCAATGTGCTCCATTATTGAACCCTCTTGTTTGAGACTTATCAATTGGCTAAAAAAAGTGTTGCTTTTTGTATCCTCATAATGTGCTATCAGTTCTTCCGTAAAAATTGCTCGAGTGCTAATTTGTTTATGAGAGCAAAGCCATTGATACCATACAAACTGATTTGGTTCCAAATATAAAGTTGCAATACGTACCTTTTGTGTGTTTTGCACATTATTGAGATCGAAAAATTGCTCCATCTGTAATATCCATGTTGTGGGATCCTTGCCATCAAACTTCCTCATATCAATTTTTGGAATATGGTGGGTATTTGATCCAACATTAGAGTCTATGAAATCATGATTAACATTTATTTTGTTCTCATCATGAGTTTCCTTTACTACCCTTTCACCATTAGTAAGCATTTCTTGTAGAAACTTTGTCAAATTTGTCTTCAAATCTTCCATGCCTGTCTTCAAATCTTCCATGCATGTCTTTAAACAATCCATCTTAGCTTCTACGCCTTTCTTTAAACCATCCATCTTAGCTTCTACATCTTTCTTTAAACCATCCATCTTAGATTCTATTGCTTTTTGTGCAAGTGACACTTGTTGCACATGGTCTCGTAATTTTGATATATGATGTTACATTTCTTCCTCTTCTTCATGAGTCATGCTAGAGCTTTCAGGTTGCTTACTAGGTGTTTGCATTTTCTTTCCTTGGGGCATCAATTATCGATAATAATGCTTTACTATGTCCCTTTGAATTCCTTCAAACTAATTTTTCAAACCAAGCTTATGCAAAAATTTAAAAAACTACACACCTTTTTTCACTTTGTAGGAGCTTGATATTGAATCTGATGTATCTCTATAATTTCAGATCATCTAGTTCTGAAATTGTGACTTGCGGTAACCCTCTATGTCCTCTTTCCAATGCCACCAGTCTGATCCAAATTGGATCTCCAGGGAAGAGTTATGCCAAATCTCCCACAGTGACCTAATTATAGACTAGTTCAGTAGAGTGAACTTGTACGACGTACCACGAGTCACTATTTCGACCTTTGGCTCTGAAAAATATATATACAAGAAACTACAGTCCGTTCTCTTTCTGTAACTTCTTACGAAATTTCAATCCAATGCTCAGAGAGAAAGTTATGACGATTTTCCCGAGGTCACCTGTTTGGAATGTAATTCAAGAGTCTGCAAAAAGACCAACTTCCTCAGATTGTATCTCCGAAAATATAGTGCGAAAATCTTTGAAATTCGGACCCAAGGGTCAGTGCTATTTCATCTGAAATGGGTTTTTTTTTTAGCTTCTGAAATGTCTGAAAAAAAATTATAGCGAAAATGCCACGATGACCTATTTGGAGCAACGAAACCCTAGAATCCAAAGCTCTGATAACAAATGTTATGAAATCAGCTCACAAAAAGATAGAAAAGATTGTTGAACGCCTTAGAATTCTACCTCTTCGAGGGGGAAACATCCTTTACATTACACAATTGAACAATTCTTGGATGATTCAAATGACAAAACCTCCTTTCTATATATAGGAGTCTAAGGAGTCACAATATAACCCAGCCAACCTAACAATAATAATATAAAGCCACAAAAATAACAATAGAGGGATTCTATGGGGCACAGTAATAACTATATGGGGACAATAGGGGCACAACAATATTAATAATGGATACAACTACAATATTAATGGGGTAATCACTAGTATTATAGGGACCTAACATGGGCTTAAATATCTAGGCTTCAGGCTGAAACCCCAGGGATACAGAATAGCTTATTGGACCTGGCTCATCTCAAAAGTTGAGAAACGTTTGAACATATGGTACCATAGATACCTTTCTCGAGTGGGCAGGCTTGTCCTCATTAAAGCAGTCCTGGAAGTGACCCCTGTGTACTAGATGACTTTGGCATGGATCCCTAGGGGTATTCTTGCTAGATTACAAAATATTTGCAACAGATTTTTGTGGAAAGGCAACAAACAGGGGAGCCTTTTTTCTTGAGTAAAATGGGATACTATTGCAAGGCCCAAGAAATGGGGGGGTTGGGACATAAAAAAATTGGACATCTTCGCCAAAGCACTGGCCGCAAAACTGGGTTGGCAACTAATTACGTCTCAAAGTCTCTGGACAAAGGTTTCTCATGCAAAGTATATCTCCCCTTTAAATATGATGGATTGGATCTGGCAAGACCATAGGAACAGCAACAACATATCCATTATATGGAAGGCAGTGTTAAACTCTATCTCCCTCATTCGAGATGGTCTAACGTGGAGAATTCATGATGGTAATGCAGTTTGTATCAGTGTTGATCCCTGGATAGGTTGCAGTAATGCCCATAGGCTACCAGCTGAAGTGATTGGTCTTTTATCTGATCAAGGCTATACTCATCTCAGTCACATAGCTGATCCAATAAACACTTCTCTTTTCCAACAGACCTGGAAATCAGCCCTAGACATTCATCTTCTGGCACAATGGCATCAGGCCTAGCATGATTTTACTGAGGCTCTTACTCAAGCACATGTTTGGATATTAGAGGGAGAGGATGAAATAGTGTGGGCTTTTGCAAAAAATGGGAGATATTCACCTAAGGATGGGTATCTGAAGCTAATGGACTCTGCAAAACCAGATCATCTTGAGCCTTGGTGGAAAGCTCTTTGGAAACTAAAAGTTTCTCCCAAATCGTGCCTGCTCATGTGGTCCATTCTTTTCAACAAAATCCTGACAAGTCTAAACTTGATGAAGCGATCCTTTCACGGACCATTTTGGTGTCACCTATGCAGAAGCAACGAGGAAAGTACTGAACACCTCTTCCTTGACTTCCCTATCATCACAGATCAATGGAACATCATCTCTGCTCATTACCCCTCACTTCAAGCCTGGCAAGGGAAAAACTTATCTGAGGCTTGGATCAACTGGCTCAGCGGACACAGGGGAAAGGAGAGGAACATGCCATTACTGATGTGCTGGGCTTTCTGGACAGCTAGGAACCAAGCCATTTTTTACCACAAGGAACCCCACTGTCTCTCTATTAGATCCAGGGTGATAGCAGATTTTGATCTATTACCTAATGAAGAATCTTACCCTCCCTCTAGGGACATTCAACCTGAGCATATTGATAAATCAATCCCTTGGGCTTATTTTGATGGATCATCCCAAGAGGAGGGTTGTGGGGGGGTTGGGGGGGCCATTCTATTCCTGAGCGAATCCCATTGCTACAAAATCCAAATGAATCTAGGAAGAGGCACAAACAACTATGCTGAGCTAGCCACCGCCAAACACCTCCTCCATTTTGCTCTCGAAAAACAATGCACTCATCTCCAACTATTTGGGGATTCCAAACTAGTTTGCAATTGGTTAAATAGAACATCTCATTGCTCTACATTCTCTTTGAGGGAAATTTTGGCTGAGGCTCACAGACTTATATCATCCTTTGATATTTTTGTCTATCATCACATTTTCAGGGAGCGCAACATTGGGGCAGACTTCATATCAAAGGAGGCAGCGCACCGACAGGAAGAGGACTGGTTAATTCAAGAAGAAATTGATGGAACTTTCCATCAGTATTATCACAGACCTTACATAGATCTTCATATGCCACAGGGGATATAAGCACACTGTTTATATTTTTTGTTTATCTAGTATTATGTATGTTGTTTTAATTTGAACATATAGTCCTGCAAGTTCTCTTTCCATAGAGATAGTTTACTATTTTGAAGGTTTATAGCTATAACTGTTAAGTGACAGTTCAATTTTGAGATTTTCAAATGTACTCCCTGCATGGAGAATCTAGATTTTTTGTTTTTGGTTAAACAGATGGTGAGGCCAACCAGCCTCAATATGCATATGCTACGGCATCTACAGAATGTAATTTCTCATCATTAATAGAAATTACGACTTTTTCCAAGGGAAAAAAAACACACTATCAAGTATCTATATGTCATACCTATGCACTAAATCCTAGGTATCAAGTCACTATTTAGGCTAGTATGGTCATACTGTGTGTCAAATTAATGTATCAAATTATTGTCAGGTATATAAATCTATGTCAGTATGTCAAGATACCTTGTTATATATTTTAATACTTGTCAAACTACTGCAAAGAGTCCTTATCAATAAGACCATTAATGAATCAGTTTCCAGTCAACACTTATATGATCAATAGCATGATGCCAAAGTCAATAAAGACACATTTTCCTATTCATTGTATCATTGTGATATTATCATTGTCTACATGACATGTCAATGTCCCTATTTTTAGATGTCATATCACTGTTGTCGGATCATTGCATACTGTGTAAGTGAGGTCAAGTCATAAGTCAAGTTTACTCTGTGTTCATACATGGATGAATAACAACTGTTATTCATTATACCACCAAAGGATTTTCAAATATGAGTTATTTTGGATCTCACGATTGTGCCTTTAGAAAAGATCAAGCTACTTTTCCAATAGACTATTCAGAGGGAAACTATTGTCCAATCTTAGTCAATCCAAAACTTCAACTAAATGATGTAAATCAGCCCAAAGATACCTCTGAAAGAAAACTAAGTCTCAGATTTAATTCTGAAACTATATCATCAAAATTTGCTTCATATTTATAATTATAATTGCCTATCAAGAAGGGTTGAATAGGTCCTAAAGTAGGCCTAAATATCAGCGTCTGGAATTGTGAATATGACCTTAGAGCATTTGTATAGAAGGGTTACAAAAATTCCATAGGTTTCCTGGAATTTTTCAGAGATAGCCAAACACAAGTCATTGCTAAAGAATGATTTTATAATTCGCTTCAAGCCCAAACGAATCATGAAATGGATGCCTTATTAGATGGGCGAAGGGTCTGCACAAAAGGAAATGGGAAATGCCCAATCAATTCATACCAGACACAAAAGAACTTATTAAAGAGTTTAGACTTCTATGATCCATACTTGAGTGTGAGGATGATTTCGGCAAAATCACATAGAGAATCATTTGTCGACGCGTTTCGAACCAACTAGTGTGGTTCATCGTCAGGACAAGTTGAGGAACAATATCGAGCGATCCATTAAATAGAGCAAGCAGGTCCTTCAACGACTATATGAATGGGCAACGATTACAGAGACACTAACAGTTATAATACATATTATAATAATAATAATTTATTTATTAAGAAATATTATTAAATTAACATCAAATTATTAAAATATTGTTATAACAGTAATATTATTGTATTAACGATTAGTAATTATATTAACTCCACGCTAATATTATTATATTATATTTTTTTATATTATTATATAACAATTATTAACAGTAATATTATTGTATTAATCGATTAGTAACATAAGCTAATATTAATTTCAAATTAATAATATGAATATTATTATTAATAATAGACTTAGGGTAAAATTTATTTATTTATTTAGTTTTATTTGTTTATTTATTAATTAATTTATTTTATTTATGTGATTTTGCCGAAATCATTCTCACACAAAAGAACTTACCTCTGCACTTCACTATTTCCTTTAACAAGAATCTGAACCATAATCAAGTCTCTATATTTCTTCATTGGTCAACCTCGAGAGTTTGCTATCTAGGCTAAATATTATAGAGTGCTTCCCACAAGACAATTCATTGAATTTTTATTGTTTTTAGGGTGCATTACATGTCTTTTTATAAAAAAATGTTAGGCTTAGGAGGGGCTTCATAAATGAACATTGGAGATGTTAAGTAAGGGCTCCATAAAGGCCTTAAGATATTTAAACATTAAACAATACCAGCCTTGTGTTCTAAGTGAGGAACGTCGTTGACCTTGAGGAATTGATTATGGGTGTCTTACCTTTATTAAATGGTGAGATCCACATCCTATAAGGGAAAGATAATTTAATACGGTCCTAACTTGATACTATTAATAATCAAAACTAACTCTTAAGATATATTTGTTTTAAGGATCATACCAAGAAATATTTTCAATTCCACTAGAATTTGAAATCAGTGATTGGCATAGTGCATTTGGTCCTACCAAAGTTGTGAATTCAATGATTGATTTATTGCCTTTGGTTCTTGAAGTTGTTCAACATATACACAATGAGATCATCGTGAGAATTATTGTTATATATTGACAATTGTAGGTGAATTAATGATAGGGTGTCATGTCACTACCCTTTGGGGTTTTAGCCCATAAAATAGGGTCACAAACTTCAAATACAATTTTCTCTCAAACCAGGAGGAAATTTTTGGTGTACCACATACCACTAGAAATATCTCTACGAGGAGAATCCAATGACATGGATCTCCAATTCAAACTCAAATATTTGACCCTTCAAAAACCCTCGACAAGGTTGGGGTATGTTTTCCTTTGTATATAGTCCTAGGCTAAGGGACGATGCCAAAGCATCTGAAGTAATGTTTTTTATTTTAAATGGATGACCAATGTTTAAACTTTTAAAAATATGTAAATCCTAATCATTTCTGAGAAAACATAAGGGTTGATTCTTCATTTTTCGTAGAATTAAGCTTTTAAAATGATATGGAAAGCAGAAGTAAAGAAGATATATAATTTCTTAAATATTCATATTGAACATCTAATTTCTTATATATAGCAAATGCGTATAGAAATTTTCTATAGCCAAATAGTACATTTGCAAGAGATGACAAAAGGCAACAATTAATTGATTTAGAGGAATTAACTAAGATAGATAGTTTCAGTTAATTAATCTCTTTAAATAATGATAACTTGGCAGCAGATTTCAGATGGATTGATATTCAATCTAATCTTACCCAGACTACTATGTTGCTTTGAACAGCTGCAAAAATAAATAAATAAATAATAATAATAATAATATAATAAATAATATAATAAAATATAATAAATAAATATAAAATATAATAATAATATAAATATATATATATTATATATATATATATATTATATATATATATATAT
Organism: Pinus taeda; assembly: GCA_000404065.3. Classification (NCBI taxonomy): domain Eukaryota; kingdom Viridiplantae; phylum Streptophyta; class Pinopsida; order Pinales; family Pinaceae; genus Pinus; species Pinus taeda. The sequence continues at coordinate 17,002 of APFE030693347.1, read as the reverse complement.
ATTATTATATATGAAAACATAATTAAATACCAGAAAAACTTAGAGAGATAAAGAAGTTCCTCAGAATGAATCCGGAATCCTTCTATTAATCTTCAAAAATATTTCAGAAAGTTACAAGCATGTTTGTTGGTTCATCACAAGGGTTCAACCCTTTCTTCTTTGAATTACAAAATATTTATAGAGTTCGACTTTCTAACATATCTAAACTAGAATCAAAATTTATTACAAAATATAATATCATGCAAAATATTTGGGATATTAAACACTATAGAACGAAAAATAGTGGATATGCACTAATTTCGAGGGCTGTTGTTGATGACTATAGTTGGAAATCCACTTTTTATATTCGTTGCCCCTGAAATTCTGTTGTCTGCCCCTGAAATTCTGCATTTTGTTCCTAAAATTTTGCATTTTGTTCCTATTCGATGAGCTCACATAGTTTATCCCATCTTTTTTCATCCGGGATAGAAAATTTTAACAATTTTCTATATGACTTATCGACTTCAGTATATTTTTCAAAACTAGGCCTAATTAGAAACAAATCCATAATTTCATGTTGAATTAAAAAACTATAACTTAAATCTTCATTGAAGGCTTTCCCAATAATAATTCCTCTGATTTTGGAAAATTTAGTCTTATCCACTGCTATATCATGTAGCCCCTATTGATACTCTTCAAGTGGATCAATTTGCAATTTCTATCCTACAAATCTCGAAGTCCTTTCTGATGTAAAGCATTGAATTTCCTATGAAATTTATTAATATGAACCTCTAAATTCTAGCACTTGTTCTCAAGTTGTAGCATCAAATTTCTCTTGGTTAGAAGCTTTCTGACCTCCAAGACAGCTTCAATTTTGTCTTCGATGCTGAATTCTTCAAGATCATCTTTTTCTTGGAGTTTAGGACTTTAATTATCCTTCTAGCATCTCCAAGTTTGTGGTCCAGGTCTTTTATTTCTGCTACTGCTTCTTGTGACATCTGCAATAAATCTTCCTGCTCAAAAAAAATTTCAATTAAAGGTCATAACTCAGTCACTGATACATTAATGTCTATCCAAATATTTTCTTCGGTCTCAGCAATAGTTTGTGCAATTAGAGATTCATTTTCATAAACTTATAATTGTTGTGTTAAATTATAATTCTTTTGAATCTCATCCATATATGCATTATCAGACTAAATGTTTTGTACTTGGATCTTTCAGAGCTGCATTTTAAGTTTTTCAATTTCTTGATCCTTCAGAGATAAGTCTCACATGGCCTTTGACATTTGTTCTGTTGAGTCAGTAGATTATGCTTCTACTGTGATGGTTGTTGATGTATATGTCCATGTTGTTGATCTACCTACTATAGAAGTAGTAGCTATATGAATGGAAACTGAAATACTGAGTTGTTGCTCTTTTATTTTTAGGAGTGACTCCATATCAACTTCCATTTTCTGAATTTGAACATTTTGTTCAACTATTAATTTGAACATATTTTCTTTCTCCCTTTCTTACTGACCAACTTCTTTAGCTTGTGGATGTTCAGTAGTAGGAAGTTTAAGTCACTTCCTCAATGATTGAATGCCAACATTATTATTTTTAATCATCTCTTTTGTTATTTTTATATTACTAGGATCATATCCTAGTTTGATCACCAGATCTTCCAAAGCTTTTATTCTAGTATCTTTGGCTAGAGATGACATTCTCTCCATCTTCAACTGTGTATGAATATTGTTTAGGGAAGCTTGCAGTTTGGAGGTTTCCATAGCTAAACTTGTTAATGTGGAATATATCATTGCACCAACCTACTTATGCAGGTTAATTTGATCAATGGCATGAATCTGCTTGGTGTCAAGAGCAAAAATGGATGTTTTGTAATCTTTTGCACTCTTAGGGACTGGAACTTTGGGTTCCAATAAAGATAATTGAAACTTTCCCTTTTCAGTATCAAGTGCAGATAGAAGTTTGTGTTGTGTAGTGGAAGATTGCTTCCAAAATTTTGAGTATGTAGTGGGCTTCAATGCTTCATTCTTCCTTTTAATTTCTCTGTATCTAGCAAAGATATTTTATTGCATTGTATCATGAGAAACAGAGGATATAGGAGAATCTATAATTTCTTCAATCTGTGGAAAATAAGTGGTGGGAAAACCTGACAACACCATTGTGGCTTACTCCTATGAACTCTTGTCCTCTAAAGACTCTTGATTAGTATTTGTCTTATTTCTCCTTTTGAAAATTGTGAAACCTATAGCTTGAGTTTTTGAGTTTGTAGGAGATAGACTTTCTCTTGGTATTTTCGTTTCTTTTTCTTAAGGAACTAGATTCTGTGAAGATGTCTGACTAACAATCTATTCTTCAGCTTCCCGTAATGTACTCTCTTTGCACTCTACTTGATTTGCATATTGTTCTATCTATGGCCTATTTGTATGTACATATGGATTTATTTTCTACTCAACTCTTAACTTCAAAGTAATCCCCAAGGTATCATATGACCAGGTAAAGATCAACTTCAATTTCATCTGCTTTAATAAAATGTCTGCCTCCTTCATTGTTGCTCTGGTATTGACAATGAAAGGGCCAATATGTGCCTCTAACTTGAATTGGGCTTTCTGTTTCCTAGATACAAAATGCATATCATCCATGTTCATCATTTGCCTGATGTATTCCAAGGCAAAGATCTTGATTGGCACAAAAACTGGTAACCTATAGGGAAGAAGTTCACATCCATATATTTTGATTTATTTATAATTCTGGTAGAGGTACCAGTCTCTAATTTTGGATTGCTCAGTAAGGTGCATAATTCTTCTAATTTTAGTTGAAATCCTTGGTATAACATCACTATTGAGAAGACTTAAAGACATGCAAAAATTGATTTGCATAATCACTGAAGGAATACTCTTTTGTGTTCTTCCTTACCAAGGAAGTCCAATAAATGGCCGACTGAGGCATTCCTTGTGCATCTAATTCTGCAATGGAAACTTAAACCTATCTTCTTAATGGAATAAAATTAAATACACAAGAATTTACTGATGTTTAAAATCACCTTCAGTTGAAAACTTTAAAAATTGATCATGAATATTGTCTGCCAAAAACTAACTTTAGTTGAAAATCAAAGCGGGCCTATTACCCACAAAAACACTGATATAAATCCCAATATTACTTCATCATCCCACTGATCGGTAGCGTAACCTAACAGACATGCGACCATAGAGATGACTTGCCTAGAAATTTCTGGGAAAATTGAAGTGGAATAGGGTGGATTGGTCCTAAGCAACTCGAAATTCTCAGGTAAGAATGACTCAAAGATTCTGGCTCGCTGAGGAAATGTGAATTTTTCATAAATCTCCATGAGGGAATCAATAGAAAAGGATGCAGTGGAGATGAAGGATTGATTTGGAGAGATTGGCATATGGACTCAAAACTAATGGAAAATAGAACTTCATTATTTTGAGAATTTACAGCCCTCTGACTAGGAATATATCTGAGATGACACCAGGTAACAAATTCAAGGAAAATATGGGTTTGGGGAAAGAACAACTAAGGAAGAAAATACTCTCAAATGCTCTATTCATCACTAAAATTGAGAAACTTCTAGTTTTCCCAGTTGTGGAGTTCATAAAGATCAAACTCACACTGGGTTTCTGAGATTTTATAGTACGTATCTAACAGGGGGAGTTAATCTAGGTTAATTATAGAAGGCAGTGTAGGGATTTCTACAACTAATTTGGACTTTCCTTTAGATGAAGACGTCATAAATAGGAAATTACAGACTGAGGTTGAATTACCAGACAAATGTCGATCACTGTCGTAAGAATATTGTTGTGTAACTATGAAATTCAGGGTCGCACTCGCAATGTTGGGAGTTGAAATGGCGAAAGGGAATATGCAGAGGGATATGTGGTTTTTAAAAAAGGGAATTCAAAGGATTAAAGAATTTATAACCATTTTTACGAGCTTCGAATTAATGAATTAGATGTTAGCGCGAAAAATTGATGATTAAACAGTTATATGAACGTTTGGTGGGAGGAATTAAATGGTATGATGGTTATTTGGTGGAGGCGAATAGGAGAGGGATAGATGGCGAGGTGTGAGTGGGTACGGAAGTGGAGCAGGACTGGGAAGTAGTTTTCCAGGGGGGTTAGGCGATTAGTGGTTTAGGAGAGGGGATTTCGAAGTTGTTGTGGAAGTGCCACATGTGAGTGGGAGGTAAACTAGAAATAGCTTCCCCCCCACCCCCTCATTAAACTTTGATAATGCAGGGGGGTCCCGAACTCATCCCCCACCAATGATGCGAGCGGGGATGATCTCCTCCATTAATTTCCATTCAAACTTTATCGCATAACAACAAAATTTCAAATCGCACTTTTATTTGCAAAACGAAATATAACCTTTTGGAAAATATACAAGGATTAAATAATAAATATATAAAAAACAATGCGGCATTTTGACTTGCTTGCGACTTTGGGGATTCTTTATTGTATTTATTTTTTCATATATATATTTTTCATATCCCCTTTTTATTCTTTGCTTTTGATATTTTTATTTATTTCTTTTTCTCATTTTTTTCTTCCTTTTTTCTTTTCTTTTTAATTTTCTTTTTTTTAACAAAAAGTAAAAAAATAACTAGAGTAGAAATAAGTTACAACATTGCCTCCATCTCGGGACCACTTCCCCCTGCGGGATGCAGAGAACTTGTCGATCCATGTGCCTTCTCCTCGGCCCATGGAGTCTTTGCTGTGAAAAACACACTTTGGCAGTGAAGTTTAAAGAAAACCGGAAATTTACAATGAAGATAGTTGCAAGCATCTAATACTGAATATAGTGTTTAAGGTATTGTCCATTGACTGGAAATGAAGAATAATGTCCTTCCGTGTTGCAGAGAATGAAAGTGTTTTTATCATTTACTTCTACAATGTTGAATGGTCTCAACCAAAAATTATCAAACTTTCCATGCTTGCCTCTTTCCTCTCTTCTGGCATTCCCATCTTAAGACTGGATCACCTTGTCTAGAATCTCTTTCTCTAGCCTTTCTATCAAATAAGATTTTCATTTTGTTTTGATATTGACAAAGTTTGTGCTGAACCTCATCTCTTTCTTGGTTTAGCTCAATGATGTGATTGATTCTCCTTGAAAAATCATCAACTTCGTCATATGATTCTTGCAAAAATTTCATGACTAGAAATGCTAGTTGTGTAGGGAAAATTGCTTCATTTCCATATACAAGTTGGAAAGGGGACTTTCTAGTAGATCTTTTGGGTGATACTATGTTTGTCCAAACTGCATATTTGAGATGACTATCCCAACTTCTTTTGTGATCTTCCAATATATTCTTGATTACCTTAACCAGACTCATATTTAATGATTCTTCTAACCGATTACCTTGTGGCTAATATGGTGTAGAATGATGCAATGCAATCTAATATTTGTGACAAAACTCTATCATTTTAATGCTGCTAAAAGCCTGTGCATTTTCTGTAACTATTTGTTGTGGGAAGCCAAATCTAGATATTATATTCTCTTCAATGAATTTGATAACTACTGTATATGTTGCATTCTTAACATGGATTGCTTATACCCACTTGGTGAAGTAATTAGTGGAAGTTAATATCCATCTATGTTGGTTGCTGGAAGCTGGAACTATTTCACCTATAAAATCTAATCTCCATTGTAAAAATGGAGCTTTAATTAAAACCAAGACAAGGGGAAGTGTTGCTAGGCTCTACTTTCCAGCAAATATCTAACATGGGATACATCTTCTTAACTTTTCTCCAACTTGTGCAAACAATCTGGGCCAATAGAAACCTACTCTCAAAATTTTGTATGCAGTTACCTTCCAAGCATAATGTCCTCCACAAATGCCTTCATGAAATTATTGAATGACTCCTTCGGTTTCAATTTCAGTCAGGCATAATAAAAGGATATTCAAAGTATCCTTCCAATACAAATTGGAATTTATGATACATTATTTCATAGCCTTGAGTCTAAGAGATCTGGATTGATTCCTAGTAAATTCTGGTGGGTACTTTAAATCTTGAAGAAAATTCACTATGTCACTATAACAATCTCAAAGTAAAAAAATTTCCATCAATATGTAGAGGAAGAGGAACAAGATCTTGACTGGAAGAAGGTTCTTGTGGATTCTGCTCATTTAAAATATGATAAGGTTCTTGTGGATTCTTTCCATTTAAAATCTGAGAAGGTTCTTGTGGATTCTTCTCTATTGAATTTTGCAAAACCTGGTGTTGATACAAAGAATCTTACAATTGGATTTAGCCAAAAGTTTGCCTAAACCCTGTCCTTTCACTAGTTTGGTGGGTCTGATATCCAAATCAAACTCAAGAATATTGGCTATCGATCTTCCCCTCTTTCCATCTATATCATGTTGTGTTATAATTGTTTTCACTGCATTAATGGGGACATAAGCAATAACAGGAGAATGTAAAACACTGGTCTTGAAAGCTTTTAGAGCTTGGACAAGGGCATAGGTTTGATTCTCTATGATTTCATATCTTAGTTCAGCATCTCTCATCACTTTACTGAAAAAGGCAATTGGTTGCTCATATTCGTCATCATTTCTTTGTAGTAAAATAACAGTTATGGTAGTGTCAGAGGCAAAGGAGAAGATACTAACAGGTTTTGAGTAGTCTGGACTAGCTAGTACTAGGGCTTTTGAAATGGGTTTCTTGATATGTGAAAAATAATATTTAGCATGTACTGCCCATTTGACTTCATAATCCTTTTTAAGCATATCAATAATATCTTTCACAATCTCAATATGATTAGGTATAAATTTTCTTAAGAACATTACTTTTCCTAAAAATGCTTGAATTTCCTTTTTGTTTCTAGGTAAACTAATTACCTGAATTGATGAGACTCTTTTTGGATCGATTACATTCCTTCCTTTGAAATTATATGTCCCAACTGCTTTCCTTCTTTCATGGCAAAAAGTGACTTTTTGGGATTGAGAGAAATCCCATATTTCCTACATCTTTCAAAACAAATCTGAAGTGCTTCAAGTGTTTCTCATCAAAATCATAAAATACAGTTAAATAATCAAGATAAATTCGAGATCCATTTCTCTTTGAAACATTGCTCCATCGTTAATTAGACCAAATGGCATCCTGGCTTACCTAAATGTACCCCAAGGAGTTGTAAATGTTGTCTTTATCTACCTTCTAGACTAACCAAGATCTGGTTATATCAAGGAAAGCCATCTAACATTGAAATCCTATTTGAACGTGAAACTCTCTGAAGTAATTGATCCATTTTTAGTAATGGATAATTATCCTTTAAAGACAAGTTGTTCAGATTCCTACAGTCAAAACACAGTCTTATTTCACCATTTTTCTTCCTAACATGTACTAAGTATGTTATCCATTCATAGTGTCTTAAGGGAACAATTATCTCTGCATCCAATAATTTTTTAATTTCTTTCTCAATGATTGGAAGCGAGACAGGTTTTATTCTTCTTAATTTCTGCTAAAATGGTTTAGCTTCAGGTTTGAGAGGACTTTTATGTTCAATAATGGTTGTTTCATAGGTTTTTAATTCTTCATATGACCATGCAAATACATCTTTATAATTTTTGAAAAGATTGATATATGTTTCTTTCATTTCTTGAGGAAATGATGATGAGATTTTGACATTTCTGATTTCTCCAGATGTACCAATATTACAGTCCTGAATATTTTCTTGCTGTGAATTTAATAATGAATTTTTTGACACATGATTATGATCAAACAATTTTTCAAGGGGAACTAATCCCTTTGGAATGTAATTATTTGATAGCTGAATAATATCATGTTCAGCAATTTTATGTTCTAAATGCGAATTTTGATTATCCTCATTTGATTTAATTTCATTAATGTATTCTTCTTCCACATGTAAAGCAGAAAATTCATCTATTGCTTGTAAAAAAAAATGTCCGTCATCTTCAAAAACCTGCCAGTGTTTGAATGGAAGGTCTATATTTTACTTCAATCTAATAATGTAATTGTAAAGGATCGGGGATTTTAAAAGAACTAGCAGAAACTTCCAAAGCATCAACGTGAATATTTTTTTCTTTTGGGATTGATGTGATATTAAATGCTTGAAAATCATTATCTACACAGTCCCAAACTTCATTTACAATCAACTCATAATCACCTAGACAGCTAAGTTTTCAACTTTCAGACTCTTGGCTAACTCCAATCCTAAACTTAGGGATTCATATTCTGCCACATTATTTGTGACCTCAAAATCTAATTTAAAATATTGGGTTATGTTTTTCTTATCATGACAGGCGAGTACAATTCCAGACCCTGCTCCATATTTGGAAAATTCCCCATCAAAGTACATTTTCCAAATGTCAGTGTTTATAATTTGAGGGTTATTGATCGTTTCTTGAATATTGATTTTAGGATTTGGGAGATCATTTCCAGCTAAACAAAAGCATCCAAAATATTGCTCAGTTGCATAAATGGGATGATTAATTGTTTGATTTCCTTTACAGACTGTATTAATGAATCTTACTTCCCTGTATAATCCTAAATGTTCACCTTCATAAACTGAGATCCATTTGCAGACTTCCCCCTAACTTGGCACAACAAGATCTAGATAATAGCATTCCAAACTTTGGAGGAATATATGTAACAACAATGTCCAAGACTACACTCTTGACTGGGATCTGAGCAAGTGTTACAACTAAGTCCTTAATTAATCTGAGGCAAGGAACTTTCTTGGAGTCAAAAGTATATAGGTCATGATATGGTATAGTGATTTGTAATTGAAGTTGGTCCATGAGTACTTTCGGAATTAGATTATGGGATGCAATACAATATAACATGCAATTATATAAAAGGTAATTGTGAATTTTCAAGGTGACGTTAAAGGGAGGTACAATTTCATCAATCATATCTGAACTAGGACCAAAAACAACTTGAGGTTTTCATCCTGTAAACTAATGACATCCCCCTCTGCATAAATACTTGAAGATTGAATCCATTTAGAGACCTGATGTTTATAACCTAGATTTTTAGAGAGTTCGGATAATGGGATTGGAATTTTAACTCTCTCTAATTCTTTTTCAATTTTAAAAATAGTTGGAACAATTTTTTCAGCAATATTCTTTTCTTGTATATGATTTTGTGGTTGAATTAATGGTGTTTGTATTTCAGTTGATATTAATTGAGATTCATCAAAGGTAACATTTTTGACGTGTCTAGTAGGTCATGGTCTTGGTCTAAGGTCATACCTGGTAATGAGGAATTAAGAAAAATCTTGATACTTGAAAATTTCAGAATTTTCTTGATTTTGAATTCAAGATTGATCTTGAGTAATTGGGACAATAGCATTTTGTGATGATGGATCTTCAAAATAATTGATATCATTTGTATTGACAGGAACTGATTCTTCAGGGTCTTGATCATCTATCATTAGGGAAGGTTGAATTTGTGTATCATTGTTTGGTCTTTAAAAAATTTGAGGTTGAAAAGCTCTTTTATATTGAACTTGTGGTCTATTTGCAACATTTTGGGGTCCTCTAGGTTGACTTTCCATTCTAGAGATTCGGTCAAAGAGATTTCTATGTAGAGAAGTTATTTCATCAATTTTATGGTTTTCATATTTAGTTTTTGATGAGGTACCTTCTTCTCTAATTTTCATCCTCTTTTCAACATTTTTTGCCTTAGCTTTCAGTTTAGCAGATGTTGATCTATTAGCTTCAACTTCGATTGCGTTTGTTTGCATGTCTACTAAAGTTTCAGATTTTCTCTCCCTAAGCATTATAGCAAATTCATCTTCAAATGCTTTGGAAAACCTAACCTTATCAGCAGTTACTAGAGGTTTGCAAGCAAGGGGCATTTTATTAGAGTTTATTGAATCTCTTAATGAAATCAGCTACAGGTTCACCAGGGTTTCTTTTTAAGTCTTCAAATTTTGTTAAGTAGTAAATAGCGTTCTTTTTTACTCCCTGTTGATTTTTGAAAATATTAACTAGTTCAGCCCATGAATTAATTGAATTAGCTTGAAGTTCTCTAAACCATGTTGTAGTGTTTTCTTCTCAATGTTGTACGAAAAGAACCCACTTAAGATTGTGGATGACAAACAATCTCAACAATATAAATGGATGCTAAACGATGTAGATCTGTAGCAACTAATAGAAACAAAACCTGCCAAAGTCTGGATCTATGACACAATCATAGTTAAACAATAAAAAGAAAGAGTAATAACTTCAATCATCCAATGGAAACCAGATATGTAAAGAATAATTTTATTATAACAAAGGGAACAAATAGATGTTACCAGTCCCCCTCTATGGGATGGGTTCTTGGCTATCCTCAAACGTCTTCAACTTGTGCAGAGTCTCTCTCCTCTACAATGTGAAAACCCAGCAAAAATATGGTGTGCGACAATGAAAATAATCAGAGTTACAACAATGAGTGCAACAGTGAAAATAATCAAAAATGAATAATGAATGGAAAACCCTTCTATTTATAACAAAATATTGAGTTATCCTCAAATAATGAGCCATAATAAAATATTATTGATCCCATTCTTGGAAGAACCATTTGGAATATTTTATTATATTTGGTTAGGAGGGAAAAAGCATTTAAACTTTTATTTAGAAATAATAAATAAATAAATGATTTATTTATCATCTCAAGGAATTAGTTAAGGAATAATAAACAAATAAGGATTTATTTAATTATTCCTAAGGGATTTAGTCAAATTTAACAAAGAATAATAATTAATTAGTGTTTAATTAATTATTCTTAGAGAAAAATAAGAAAATAATGATTTATCTGTTTATTTTTCATGGTTGGGTCAAATTTTACAAGGAATAATAATAAAATAATGGTTTAATTAATTATTCCTAGAAGAAAATCAAATAAATAATGATTTATTTAATTATTCTTCATGGCTTTAACTATAAATTAATTAACAAAGATGGTTTATTAGTAATTTCTCACAGTGAAAGAAATTTTACTATGGTAAAATTGGCTTTACATGGTGTACTTTGATCCATCTAGTAAATTAGGCTAGATGATCAATTTTTTGGTGATAACAGATTTCCCCCCAATGTACGAGTGTTAGGAGAAAAACGTATGACCGAAGTATGTTGTAAAGACACAATCACTTAGACAAAACAGGGGAGTCAAAGAGAGAGAGAGAAATATCAATAGAGCTTAATTGAAAGAGGATAGGGACAGAGGGGGCGAGACTAATGCAAGTCTTTGTTTATGTTGTGGTACCAGAACTCACTAAGGCGGGGGAGGCATACCATACCCACTGAGATAACTTAGTACAAAAATAATGGTTTGCCGAGAAATATAAAACTAAGCAATGAAGTACTATTAGGATATTCCGACACATAGGAAATAGTTAATTATAACTTGGTCTAGTGTAGAGTTAAGTAAAGTGTGTTTCTTTGCTATGTACTTTTGTAACTTACAATCTGACGGTCAAGATATGTAGTGATCCAACAATTCATTCTCTCCTCGGTATTACCGACACTTGATCCATGGCTTAACACTCGATTGGTCCATGATCTCTATTTAAAGAGCATGGAGGGTCCTTTGTAGGGTAACTGTTCATGAGAGAAGCTTATGTAAATTTTCATTATTTTATTAATAAATTGCCTGAAGTGGTCGTGTTGGCTGAGGCCGTGGACTGTTTCCCTCTTTGAGGGTTTTAACCACGTCAAGAATACTGGTGTATTGATCAGTGATATGTTTGTGAGCAGTGTCCTTTGGTGTTCTGTCTAAGGAACTTACCCTATAAATTCCTACATGGTTTCAAAGCTATTTGAGGGTTGCATCCATTGGTGATCCAAATCTAAAGTCGGTAGAACTGCATCCGACTGTCCTTTCTTAGATCTACTGTTTCTGACTACTTTCGGGCCGAGAGGACTGCTCTATTATGTTAGGAGCATTTGTTCCAGTGAGGAACCCCTTTCATTTCACACGAAAAGGTTTTTGGTAGCCCTAGCTACGTCATTTTTAAGATCTGGAGGTATACATTGTTTATTTCCAGTTTTTAGTTATTTTCTCTCTGTTTATTTCAGTTTATTTATCTCTTTGTTTTTTATTACCGGATCTATATCTTTCATTTCTGCGTATGCTCTTTGCCCCGTGACTCTGTGTGATCTGGGCAAATCAGAAACAGAGAGGAAGGATTTGTCTCATGCATATGCTCTTTTCTGCCGCACCTAAGTGTGTTCTCGAAAAATCAGAGACATTGAGGAAAATGTATAGTTTCCAGGTAAAGCTAAATTCAAACCATAAGGTGTTTTTAAAAAAAAATAGGTTTCTCAAGTAAGCACGCACCCCAAAGCTTCAGTGAAAAAAAAAAAAAAAAAAAAAAAAAAACCATTCCTCTTTTCCAAAAATTACTAACCTTTTAAACTAGCTCACTTGGTCCAAAGTCACTTTATGAGAATAGAGGTCTTGGGTTCAAGTCTTTCATTTTGTTGAGTTACTTTTTCAAAAAACACATGTAGCCTATGTTTTAAAGTTACTTTATGTAAAAGTGTTCTCACCCATTATAAAAAGTGAGTCACTTATAATTCTAAAGTCTCTTTATCTTTTATTTAAGTTACAATTTAGTGGGTAGCTCATAAAGTACCATTATAAAAGTGACTTTCACTTATTTATAAAAGTGAGTCACATAATTTTTTTTTAAAGTGAGCTAATTAGATTTATGTTTGGAAGAGGGGGGAGGGGGACGGGGGACATTTTTTTTTAAATATAACATTATCATTCATTTCCACACATTCACGCACTTCGTCGTCATCTTCAACAACTTTTCTTCAAAAAGCCATAACTTCTTCATCCGGAAGCCGTTTTCAGAGCCATTTTTTTTAATCAGCCTAATTTTTCGAGATCTTTCGTACAACTTCAGTTTCTGTTAAAATGGAAAGTACATGCCAAGTTATTCTTGACAGCACCAACTACTTCCAATGGTGGTCCTACATTATGGATTTACTTAGAAGTAAGATCTTTACAGAATAGCCTCACGCCAAGAAACCAAACCTCAAGATGAAGATAAGGTAGCCAAATGGGAAAATAGGCAAGATCAAGCATGTGGGTTGATAGGGATGTCTATTTATCTAGACCTTAGATTCCATATCACAAAACTTGATACTCCTAATGAAGCAATGAAACAATTCTCTAAAGTTTTTGGAATTAAATATGAAATTAGAGCACATCAACTCGAAAATGAGTTGCTTACATTGGACCCCAATAATTTTTCTTCCATTGAGGATTTTTTGTCCAAGTTCAAGACCCTTAGACTTCTCTTGGAAGGTGTTAAGGTTAAGAAAGAAGATGGTAGCCTTATCTATTCCATTCTTACTAAGTTGGGACCAGCATACTCTGTGTTTGTTTCCGCCTTCCATTCTACTAGAGAAGCCTTTATTTCTCAAGGACAAGACTACAAGTCCCCCTCTTTTGATGCCTTTTGTGATTCTTTAATAAGAGAACAACAAAAGCTCTTATATCTTGGTCTTCTTAATCTTGGAAACTCTTCTACGAAAGCCTTAGCGCCCCAGCAGTAACCAAATTCAAAGAATCTTAAGAAGCAATATCCTAAAAAGAATGGTCCTAAACCAAACAAGGGTCCTAAACAATTTCAGCCTCAAAATGAAAAATCATTTCAAAAAAATGATAAGGCAAATAAAAACAAAGGGAAGAAGACTGATAGACATTCCCGCTTTTGTAATCGAGATGGCCACTTAGAATCCAAATGCTTTAAAAAGATGGAAGCCTTGGAAGCAACAATGAAGAAACATAACATCCATTTGGAGCACTCTTCAACTTCAACTTCATCTTTAGGAATAGCACTTTTTGCATGTGGTTGTCAAGCATCTCGGTTTGGTTATGCACTAAATGTATCTTCTTCTGCTCATTCTCATGAGTGGCTCATTGATTCTGGATCTTCTTATCACATGGCCAAAAACAAAGCCATGTTTTCTTATTTAAATCATTGTGACACCAAAAATATATGCGTTGGTGACGATAGATCTCTTAGTGTTATAGGGACTAGAACTGTTCACCTAGACAATGGTCAATTTAATGATGTATTATGTGTTCCAAGCTTATCCTGTAACCTTCTATCTGTATATCAGATAACTCATTCAGGTGAAGGTAAAATCATTGAATTTTCACCTCATGATGTTGTAATTTAGGACCTAAGAGATCCTAAACAGATTTTAGCTACTGGCATTGTTGATGATTCTACAAGGTTGTATAAGTTTAACAACTTTGTGTCATCAAATATTCCCTTGGTATTTGTTGCTCATAATGATGAAGTGAGCAAACTTTGGCATGAGCGATTTGGTCACTTAAACTATTGCTCCCTTCAGAATCTATGTAAAGAAAATATGGTGGCAGGTCTTCCAATGGTATCTTGCAGAGATGGTGTTTGTTCCGGATGTGTACTCGGAAAATATCACCAAGATAGTTTTGAAAAACGTGCCTCTTGGCACGCCTCAACCCCTTTACAGTTTGTGCATAGTGATTTATGTGGTTCACTTCCAGTTGTTTCATTCTCTGGCTAAAAGTATTTCTTAACTTTCATTGATGATTTCTCCAGACGCACTTGGTATACTTCTTAAAACTCAAGAGTGAAGTATTTAACATGTTCTTGGCCTTTAAGGCCTTTGTTGAAAAACAATCTGGACATCAAATTCTTAAGCTAAGATCTAATAATGGCGGAGAATATGTTAACAACAAATTCATCAACTTTTGCACTGAGAATGGAATTCAAATGCAACATTGTTCCATATACTCCACAACAAAATGGTGTAGCTGAAAGGAAGAATCGCACCTTAAAGTAAATGGCTAATTGTATGATTCAATCTAAAGGAATTAGTCTTAATTTTTGGGCAGAAGCAATTAACTGTGCAAATTACATAGTAAATCGCACTCCTACTAAGGTTTTAAAGAATATCACTCCAAAATAAGCATGGAGCTCAATTAAACCAGATGTAAGTCACTTTCGTGTTTTTGGAAGTGAAGCATGGGCCCATATTCCAGCTGAGAAACATAAAGCTTTAGAACCTAAGAGTGAAAAATGTATTTTTGTTGGATATTCTGAAGATGTCAAAGGATATAGACTTATTCCACTTAAGTCCAAAAACGTTATCATTAGAAGAGATGTAAAGTTTGCTAAAAATATATTGGCCTACGAGCCTAGTTCGGCGGTTGTGCCACCTATCTCTATTCCTTCTACTTCTGAAAATATTTCTTCTTCAGATGATGACAACGAGGATGAAAATCCTCCCCCACCTTCTCAGGATCCTCCTTCAACTCCTCACCTTCCAAAATGGGTTTGTGCTACTCAATATGTAGCAGGTGCTCTTATCGGTGATCCTACAGATCAACGACATACACGTTCTCAGTTCGATAGAGCCTCTTCTTTACTGGCTCAAGCTTCAGCGAATTATGATCCTAACACCTTTGCAAAAGCTTTAGGCCATCCAAATTGGGATGCAACTATGAATGAAGAATATCTTTCATTATTGGCAAATGATACATGGGATCTTGTTCCTCATCCAAAGGGACAAAAACTTGTTAGATGCAAATGGGTTTACAGAACCAAGTATGGACCAGATGGAAAAGCTGATAAACATAAAGCTCGTCTTGTTGCTAAGAGTTTTTCACAAGTTGAAGGCATTGACTATACTGAAACCTTCTCCCCTATTACCAAAATGAACTCTATCTGCCTTGTTCTTTCCCTTGCTGCCTCTTTCAAATGGGAAGTCCATCTTTTGGATGTTAAATCTTCCTTCTTGCATGGGGACTTGCATCAAGAAATCTATATGGAACAACCTACTGGCTTTATACAAACAGACTCTAGTCTTGTATGTCGGCGTAAGAAATCCCTTTATGGTCTCAAGCGAGCCCCTCAGGCTTGGTATGCCAAAATAGATAGCTTTCTTTTAGAAATTTCCTTTTCTAGGTGTCATTCTCACAATATTGTCTACACCAAGAAAGTGGGCAGGTCTCTTATCATTCTTGTTCTTTATGTTGATGATCTTATCCTTACCGGTAGTGATCCCAACCTTATAAACCATGTGAAGTCCAGCTTTGAAAAGAAGCTTGAAATGACAAAATTAGGACACTTGCATTATTTTCTTGGTCTTCAAGTCTTGCAATCCAAGGAAGGTATTTCCCTTTCCCAATCCAAGTATGCTTGTGATATTCTACACCATTTTCACATGGAAGACTGTAAGCCAGCCCCTTCTCCCTTTTAGTCTAGAGCCAAACTTTCAGTCACTTGTACTTCCCCTGAATTTGATGCTACCTTATACCATCAACTTGTAGGAAAACTTTTGTATCTGACCCATACTCGTCCTGAACTTTCCTTTGTTGTTGGCCTTATTGCTCAGTTTATGCAAAACCCACATGAAAGTCATTGGAAAGTAGCTAAAAGAATACTTCATTATGTTTGAGGTATAGTTCAGTTTGGGATTCATTACAATGCAGAAGCATCTCCTCTATTGGTTGGTTTCACTGATTTTGATTGGGCTGGTGACCCTGATGATTGGAAGTCTACTACAGGTTATGTCTTCACTCTTGGTTCAGGACCTATTACATGGGCTTGCGAGAAACAAAGTGCCATTTCTCTTTCTTCAGTAGAAGTAGAGTATCATGGTGCTGTAGAAGCTAATAAGGAAGCCCTGTGGCTTCGTCAGATCCTATCAGAGTTTGGCTTTCAACAGCAGCATCCGACTACACTTTGGTGTGATAATCAAAGTGCCATTCAACTATGCAAAGATCCAATCCAACATCAGCATAGCAAACAAATTGAAGTGCACATGCACTTCATCAGAAATTTCATTCATAACCATGTTCTTGAAGTGCAATGTTGTTCAACAGATGATCAAGTTGGAGACATCTTACAAAGGCTCTCACAGAGGCAAAGTTTACTAAACTTTGATTTATGGTTGGAGTTCAGGAAGTTGTCACTAAGGGGGGATAGGCTCTAATGCCTCCTTCCTTATCCTATTGTGTCATATTTGTACATCCTTCAATCCTATCCC
>APFE030693341.1:212389-244051 GCA_000404065.3 Pinus taeda | reverse complement strand
CGCTCCTCCTCCTCTAGATCTTCGGGTTCATTTTTCTGGATCTTTGTGGTAGCAACAGTGGTGTTGGGGTCCGCATCAATGATCTGCTTCCCTTTTTCATACCCTTTATCAGTTTCTGACTCAGAGTCGGAACATGCATCTGATTCTGAAACCTTTAGCTCGACCATTAGTGACTGCTTGGCCCGACACTCACTTGTGTTGTGAGTGGAGCTCTTATGGAACTCGCACCATTTTCCAGTGTCCTTTCTCGGCTTCGCGGCGCTGTTCTTTGCTTGCGGCTTTGGCTAGTTGTCTTGGGCTTTCCCGCCTTGGCTTTGTCCTTTGTTCTGTGGTTTAGGGGCACCTTTCCCCTGCTTTGGATTCGCAGATCCAAAGTCTCGCTTCTTTTGTTTAAACTTCTGCTTGACCTTGACGGTATACCGGTATGCTGCGCCGAGCGAGGGGATGTTTAGGAATTGTATTTCTTCCTGGATGTACTTGTGCAGGCAGCAACGATATTTGAGTATCAAATGTTGCTCCAAATCCTTGATACCCAACTTTGTGCGAAGAGTATGGAAAAGATTGGTGAACTCTGGCACGTCTTGGTCCCTTCCCTGCCGTAGCGTGGTCCACTTTATGTATTCATCCTCATAGCTCCCGACAGGGTAGTACTGCTCCTTGCTGGCATCCCGGAACGAATCCCAGGTGGGTGCGGCTGAAAATAGTGAGCCAGTACTTTCATCCTTCTGCGCGCAGTAGGTTTCCCACCAGTCCTTGACGTGGGGGTCTGCTTTGAGGAGAGCAAAACCAATATTTTCCCAACTCGAAAATTCATGAACAGAAAAATAACCCTCTAGTAGATTTAACCATTTATCTACGGTGTCTGCGTCTATCTGAATCTCGAATATGGGGATTTCAAAATTAACTTGCACCTTAAAGGGTGTGGCGTTTCCAGAGTAACTGCTGGAAGCCGATGCTTGCTTCTGGGTAGCCGCTGAAGGATCTGGGCAAAGTTGTCCATCATCGCGTTCCGTTGTCACTCGAGGGCTTCTTCGAGAAAGATTTTGATGGGATCTCCTACCCCCTCGTCTTTCTTCTCGTCTGCCATGGGAGGTCGTCGGGATTTGCGAGGTTGGTCTTGCAAAGGTTCAACCAGTTCAAGCCCTAACTCCTTATATCCCGACCTTGTTGGGGACATGCAAAGAAAAACAGAGAAAAAGCAGACCGCTCAGATACCACTGATCCGGATTCAAACAGGAACGCAACAAATTACAGAGATAACCATATACACAAATATGCAGCGGAAATAATACTTCATTTCATTAATGGAAAATACTGAAATATGCTTACAATCAGAAATGAAAATAAACTAGCTAGGGCGATGGTAGCTATCTCTGAGAAGAGATGTGTGGGCTACATGCCTCTGAACTGACTTACAATGAGGCTCGAAGGCCTATTTATTGTTGAGAAACAATGAAAAAACCTTAATATTCCAAAACCTAACCCTAGGAGATGAGACGCCAAACTGTGGGCCCCGTTTGGGGGTAAGTTGGTACATCAACTTCCCGGGGTCATAACTTTAGCATATGATCTCCGTTTGACGCGTACAATAGCTCATTAGAAAGATCTATTCGAGCACTATCATTGTTGGAACGGCAACACTGGTCCATGTTACATGGACCCGTGTTGCCCCTGGGATCCCAAAAAACGTCGTTTAGGGCCTCAAAACGGCTCCGGAAGTTCAGGACCCGAAAAACTGCTAAAAATAGTAAGTTGTGCTACAATTAAGGAAACTGAAAATGCTGAGAAATACAATGGTGGGGGTCCAGGTGGACTTGGCAGGTGGCCACCAATATCCACCTGGATCAAGTGACATGATAAAATTTGACTTTGAGACCTCTAACAAAACTTGGTAAAAGCATATTTGATCACTAGTGACAGGATGAACTAGCGAGTGACCAAATTTTATTTTGAAAACCTACTGACATGATAAAATTTGACTTTGAGACCCTAAAAAAACTTGGTAAAATTATATTTGATCACTGGTGATAAGCAGGACTGATTGACACTAACAGATAGAACAGTGAATCCAACGCGCAATAGAAGACAACCAAGAGCGATAAAAAGAGACACAAAATTTGGTCAAAGACTAGGGAATAAACCCACAAGGGGGAAAACCATTTTAGAATTCTTCCTCTATTAGATTGTCATCAAATGTTCAGTAAAGAGATGTAATTTTCTAATTTATCAACAAAGAGAAATTCAAACCTTTGACTTATCAGACAATAAACTAACCAATATACAAGAGATGAGCCTGAAAATCAAATCTACATTTTTTGTCAAAGTCAACAACATCAAATGATGCCCTAACTAGTCTAAAACTCAACAATCAACAGTCCTCCAAATGACCTTGGTCAATAGTCAAATAACTCGACCTTCTTTGCTAGTCAAACCTTAGTCAAAATAGCCCTCAAAAGTTTGGTCAAAGGAGAGAAAATGCCTATGGTCAACCCAAGTCAAACTACCCAGAAAAATCCAATTTCTTCACCAATCAATTTGACCTTCCAAAATCTAGTTTTTCCAAGTCAACCCAAGACAAAATATAAAGTCAAAGTTGGTCAATGACTGGTCAAACTATCCCAAACATAAAGTCAACGTAGAAATAAAAAAATGTCTCCTTCCCTTCGCATGTATGAGCTCGAACCCCCAATTGTAGACCTCTACGAACCAATCAAGAGAAGAGAGAGAAGATATGATGTGTGATGATGATGCTCCAAAATGATGTGACATGAGGTCTAATTATATGAGACTTAGGAGATCGAATTAACTAGCCCATACCGACTTGTACTTTTGTGTACTTATGGCTTTCACTTTAAAAAATAATTTTTCCTTGACCAAATTAAATTCTTCCAAGGGCTAAGAGTGGTCTTTCTTAATGAGGAACGTTGTCCAAAGGAGGGAATATGTCCCCAAGATGCTAAATTAACACTCCCTCTCAGCTAGGGATAAATTTCTGACTGCATCATGAATATCATCTCAAAAATCTCATCATCGTCGTCACTGAATCAATCTATGTCTTGTCTCTACCCATCTTTGCTCATCTCTGCTCATCTCTACTCATCTATTTAAGATTCTTGAACCTAAAGAAGAATAATCATCATCATAGGGGAGCTCAAACTACCACCCTATATCCAAGGAAAATAGGCAAGATCCACTTACCACAAAGATAAGGGTCACACTCTATCCTATTGACCTGTGACAATAAGCGAGATCTAATTACCATGAGAGGTAAGGATCACACTTTTTCTTGTTGTCCACTAATCCTTCCCATATTGACCCTCAAGAGTCAAATGGCAGAACACATGCATCCCATCACTTGAGTGAGATACTACTTACCATAACTGGTAAGGATCATACCCTATCTCAAGTCACCTCAATCCATTGGCTAAAGGGGAGCAACAATCCCAGCAAGCCCAACTTGTGGGTACGATGAAAAATGGGATATACTCTACCAAGTTCCAAACTTGATGGTAGGGGGAGATACCCACTTTTCATAACTCACAAGGATCACACACATGCCTTACAGTGACAATAGGCAATATCAACTTGCCACAAGGGTAATGATCACACCCTATCCTATTTTCTAGAGTTCCCTCAACCCCAGGAGTATAAGGTTCAATTTCTCACCCTGGGAACTCAGAAAAGGGTGGAAGAGCATAGATCAGTGTCCTTAATCAACCAAGACCCTTGTCTGGGAGGGTCACATCCATAAGTCCAAGTTTCTTTGTAAATACCAAGAAATTCCCTTTCGGAAAATCTTTAGTGAGTATGTCTACTATATGCTCATGGTTTAAATATGATGGAGTCTTATGACTCCTCTTTGAACCATGTCTCAAATATAGTGATACATGACCTCAATATGCTTGGATTTTTCATGAAACAAAAGATTTTTATTTCCAATCATATCCCACTTTTTTTGTCGCAATATATCATAGTTGTATCTAGAACCTGCTCAAATAGCTCTCTAAAGAGCTTCCTCAACCATACTGCCTCGCAACTAGCCATGCTAGCAACAATATAATCTGCCTCAACCATGCTTAAAGCAATGGACTTTTGCTTTCTACTCATCTAAGATATCATGGTAGAACCCAAACTAAAGAAATACTCTGATGTGCTCTTCCTTTCAATAAAAAAAATTTCCCAGTTCGTATCAGTGTACCCATGAAGTCTCACATCTCTGACGGTATATCTCAAACCAATATTTATCGTCCTGTGAAAATATCTTAGCACATGCTTGGAAACAACCCAGTGTGCATTAAGAGGCTTAGTCATGAATTCTCTCAAATTTTTAATTGCAAAACATATGTCCAGACAGGTGTTCACAAAGAACATCAATACCCCAATCAATTGTCAATTGCCAAGTCAGGTCCTACAACATATCCACATAACTTATTGAAGTTCATCTCCATTGGTGTGGCCATGGAATTTCATTCTACCATTCCAAATCTTTCCAAGAGTTTTATAACATATTTTCCTTGAGAAAGGAAAATCTTGTCGGGCCTTTGCCACACCTCTAAGCCCGGGAAATAGTGCATCAATCTGAGGTTTTTCATCTCAAATTCAGAGGTTAGCTCCCTCTTTCACTCAAACATAAGAGAATCACTATTCATTAATAATAAAGCATCAACATATAAAACCAAAATAAGGGGCATGCCTTGGACCACTTTAAAGTAGAGGTTGGGGTCAACATTGCTTCTTGTGAATCCAAGCTTCATCAAGTAGCTATCAACATATGAATATCAGGCTCTATAGGCTTGCTTCAATCCATAGAGCGACTTCTTCAGTCTACAAACATGAGTCTTTGTGTCACTCACTTCAAATCCCCATGGTTGCTCAACATGTACTTCTTCCTGGAGTATGCCATGAAGAAACATAGTCTTCACATCTTGGAGTATGCCATGAGGAAACATAGTCTTCACATCCATTTGGTAAAGAGTCCATCCTTGACTAACAACAAGGGCAAAAATAGACCTAATAGTGGTATAGAAGGCAACAGGTGAAAATATATCATCATAGTCTTCTCCCTGTTTTTGGGAAAAACCATTAACCACGAACCTCACCTTATATTTCTCAATACTTACATAAGCTCCAAGCTTGATCTTGTACAACCACTTAGAAGTCACAACATACTTCCCTTTGTTCTTAGAACCACTTTCAACACATGATTCTTCAAAATAAATTTGTATTCTTCGACCATAACATCTTTCCAAACCTGTTCTTTCACTACTTATTCAAAAGTGTATGGTTCAACATGTATGATGGAGCTCATATCCACAACATATCCCTGGTATTATCATGGCTTATTTCTTTCTCTAAATGTTCCACTAGCAACAACATTTATTTCAACATCCTATAAATTATCACGAAGGAGAAGCTATCTCTTCCTAGCAAGGGGATCACATGGAGGAGGATCCAAGGAATCCATAGTTCCATGGGATCATCTACAACATCTTTCTCTAGCTCAAACATAAAAGGACCTTCTAGTAGGTCTATGTCATCATCCTTCTTATCAACAGGTGGAGAATGTGGAATGTCCCTTGCTTTTACAAGGGCCACATATTCATTGAAAGTCATATCCTTGCTAAACTCGATATTTTTTTGACTAGACATGTATATTCTAAAATCTTTAGAATTATCACAATATCCGAAAAATGTATCTTTATTTCCAGTGGCTTCTAGCTTGTTCCTCTTGTCCTTTGGCACATGATAGTACACGGGCTAGCCAAAGACTCTTAGATGACAAACATTGGGCTTGATACCTATGGATACTTCTTTGGGAGCCTTTTCATCCAAGGCTTGATGATGAGTCTTGTTTTGAACATAGACCGTTGTATTAGTGGCTTATCCCCAAAGGAACTTTGACATTTTTTTATCGTGCAACATGGCTTGGGCAGCTCATTAGAGAACTTTTGAGTTATAAAATGGGCCTCCTAAGAAAAATGTACAACCAAAATATACTTTATAAGAACCAATAGGATTCAAGATGATGATGTCAACCATGGAGGATGATTCACCATTTTTGGGGTTAAAAAGTAAAAAGATTAAAATAAAATAAAATAATAAAACTACATTTTCAACTTGTATTTTCAACTTATCTCCCTAAGGTTTTACTAAAATTTCGATCAGGAGTACTTGTTACATGAAAAATTTAATTCCTCATCCAAGTAGTACCCATGTTGTATACTTTTGATGGACCCTGCTACATGAAAAATGAGAAATACATGAAAAACGTGACTGCAATCACATTTTTTCATGTATTTCTCATTTTTCATGTAGCAAGGTCCATCGAAAGTATGCAACATGGGTACTCATTTAAAGAGGAACCAAATTATGCATCCAGCGAGTGTCCCTGCTCGAAATTTGAGTAAACCTGTAGGGAGATAAGTTGAAAATAAGAGTTGAAAAAGTAATTTTTTTCTTTTTTCCCTCTAAAATTTGATGATGTAATCTAATCTTATTTTATTATTTCCACTATTATTTTATAATTTCCTTAGGAGGCCCATTTTAGACCTCAAAATTCCCCTAATGTCCATGATGGTCCTATTGTTTCTTTCAGCAACACCATGCTCGGGATTATAAGGTATGATGTTCTCCTTCTTGATTCCAACCTTCTTGCAAAAACAAATGAAATCATTAGAAGTATATTCTCCATGATTATTTGACTTGAAGACCTTGATCCTTTTCCCTATTTGATTCTCTATTAGTGCCATTGTGTCCTAGAACATCTCAAATGGTTTGTCCTTGTGCTTCAAGTAGAATATCCAAGTCTTCTAGTGGAAGTCATCCACAAATATTATATAATATAGATAGCCACCCAAAGATTTTATCAGCATGGGTCCATAAATATCGAAACAAATTAGTTGTAGAATATCACTAGTCTTGCTTTTGCTAGAAGGGAATGGTCCCCTTGACTTCTTGCCACTGGCACATCCAAAACATACTCCATCATTGTTAGTTTGAACTTCAAACATTATTAAAACCATCCTTCTTACTTTGGGCAGGGCTTCATAATGCAAATGAGAAAACCTTCAGTTCCATAGCTCACTTTGATGATTGCTATCATGTACCATTGCTCGTAGTGGTCTTCCAATGACTCTATAGAGTCACTCAATTTTAGATCCCAAGGCGAATGCATCCTCATGTGAGATTCCATAGGCCAGATGAGGACCTTTCCTGTTATGAAGGGAAATCTCATCCCTTTGTCTTCCAAGGCAAATATAGATATAAGGTGATGAGGTTTATCAATGGGTAAATTATATGGACCTTAATGCCACTCTCCAACTTATTAAAATCAACTTTTCTCACATTTCTTTACATGTTTTGTTATGTTTTTCTTAGTGAGAAGGGTAAATATGAGATGTCATGTCTTGTGGTCTAATGTGCATTAATTGTAGGTTTTGGAGCAATTTTGGCTAATTAAAGTGTAGGAAGTCGAAGTAGACAAGAAAGTCGAATTGTAGGAGATTGGATCTCCCTCCTTAACTCCTCACTCACTCAAAGATTCCTCCACAATATCTCATCAACTCGGAGTTACAAGCAGCCAAGCCATTGAGGTCATTGGAAGCCAAGCCAATGATAGTTGAAGACCAATTGATCTCGAGTTGGGAGCCAAGCCTCCCTAAATTTAAGAAATCTATTGGTAGATTCAGTTTTATAAACAAGAAGGCCTAGAGCCTCGTTAGGATTCAAATTTTTTTGTTATAGCTAAGAGGAATTTTCGAGCTAAGACATTATGACTGATGACTCTTATATATTTTTTATATTTTAATGAAAATGAGAATCATTCCCTTGATCTAGCACTGAATTGACTCATAGGGATGAAGATATTTGGTTAGGGCCCAACCCTAGTAGCATATGTTCCTCTTTTTGTACATTTATGGTTAGATTACATTCACAGTTAGTTGTTGAAGCGATTTTGATTTGTTAATATGCAAGTATTTGTGTGATTAGTTAGTTTGCTTCCATTTTTGGATAGTTGGATCAGTCATATCATAGTGATAGTGAACAATCTAGAAAATCTTGTGATAGTGGCTTTTACCTCATCTCCCTTTTGGGATCATGACTTGAGGGCTCCATTCACATAGCCCAAAAAAAAATTTCTTGTTTGATTACTGCATAATCTAGGGTTTCTTGTTGAATAGATCAATGCCTTTGAAGTCCTTAGAAGTATTTACAATTGCCATTTCGATCTCTTGAGTTTGATATGGTTTGAAAGAACTTCCATTCATAAACTTAGCCATTAGCTATTAATAACTCTATTTTCCTCCCTTCAACTCATCTTTTCCATGTATAGATTAATTTGTGCATAAATGAGGAAAATAGTGTATGTTGTTGCAGGAGCTTCTAATTTGCAGGGAGACATCATCTCGTTCGCCTCATCCAAGTCCTATCCACCTATGCTGCCAAGGTCCACCAAACCCTAAATCTGAATTCTTATTTTGTAAGAAAAGTGGTCATTCCCATTAAGAAAATCCAACCATCTTGAAGCATTTGACTAAGCCTTGGATAGTGTTCACCTCTTCCATTCCTTATTTCCCCTTCAGACACCTTTCTCACACTTCATTCTACCTTTCCTACCATCTTCTAATCTTTCGACCTGTTTCCTGTTGTAAAACAACGCATCCTGTAGTACTACAGGAAACCCTGTTTGTTTTAAGCCTGAATTTAGCAAAAAATGTCATATGAGCTTAGATTAGGCTGCCACTTGGCTTCCATACCCTTGAAAATAATCCATACCTTTTCCTTCATACCTGTCTCCCTTGCCAAAGAACAAGTGAAAATTAGCATTTGCATTCATAAAACTAAACATCAAAAAAGGTTTTTTTTGCAATTTCTAAATTAGCACCTACATGCAACCGTCATAATAATGCTTAGATTAGATTCAATGCTCAATTAGTCTAGATCATTACATGTTAGAAACAAGGTTAAGCTAGGTTTCTTTTGCAAGAAAAATGTGTAAATGTTTAGTTAGATGATTTCATGTCACTTTATAGCATCTTCCAATTCGGTCCTTCATTTCCTAGAGTAGGTAGCATTCCCTTTTTGCATTAAGGATAATTTCCCTTTTACATTTGGTAGTCAAACTCCTTCTAGTCAATAGAAGACTAGTTTGAACAACCCTAGTGGTTTATCGCCCCAGTTGAAAAGTGACAAGAGTAGACCATTGCATCTATTGTGTATATAACATTGTCACCTCCAATTTTGTACGAACCTCGGGTTGATGAAGTAAAGCTGGTGGCCCCAGGAGTTGCAACATTCTTGCTACAATACTAGTGCTCATCACTTTTTGGCACTGTTCTCGGGGAGGTGTCTAAGTATATGTGATTTCTGCTTTCTTTCTTTCTTTCTTTCCAATTCTGCAAATAATTCCATTCAAAAAATAGTTGCAATATTTTGGTTTCTTTCCAATTCTGCAAATAGTTCCATTTAGCAAAATTTAGTTGCAATTTTTTTCTTTATTTACAATTTTGTAAGTAGTTTCAATTTTGTTTTTCTTTCTTTCCATTTTGAAAGTAATTATGAAAATACCATTAAAAAAAAACTCCCTTCATGCCTCATAGGAGTAGAGACAACTTAGGGAAATTTTTGCCAAATACCCCCACCGCATCAAACAACCAACCTTCCTTCTTCTTCAATGGTTGTGAGTTAGAGGACCCATTAGGCGAACAACCAGAGATTTTTGAAGAGCCTATTGGGGAAGAAGAAGAGACCATTCCACCGACCTACACCATGGCTGAAAATAGAAATGGGATTGGAGACAGAGAAGGAGCTAAGAATAGAGATGAGGGTGCTTTTCCCATCAAAGAAACTAATGGGGATGCTAGGATGAAAAACATAAGCCCCTTTGCCATTCCTCACTTCCATGGCCTGACCTTAGAGGACCCATTAGGTGAACAACCAGAGATTTTTGAAGAGCCTATTGGGGAAGAAGAAGAGACCATTCCACCGACCTACACCATGGCTGAAAATAGAAATGGGATTGGAGATAGAGAAGGAGCTAAGAATAGAGATGAGGGTGCTTTTCCCATCAAAGAAACTAATGGGGATGCTAGGATGAAAAACATAAGCCCCTTTGCCATTCCTCACTTCCATGGCCTGACCTTAGAGGACCCAAATACCTTTTTTTTCAAGTTTTTTGTCATATACAAAACTTATGATTACACCTCTGATGACCAAAAGTTGAAATTGTTCCCATCCACCCTCAAAGATGCAGCCTTGCGTTGGTTCATGGGTTTACCTAGGGAAAACATCACCACCTGGGCTCAGATGCAACAAGCCTTCAATAATAAGTATAGGGACTATTGTAGGTCCAAAGATGGGACATGATGAATCTTTGGAAGATTATGAGGAAAGGTTCCAAATCAGCTACAAAAGGGCCAGATGCACCCTTGATCTTGAATCACTTAAGCTAGTCCTTCTTAGTGGGATCAGGGAATATCTCCTAGAAACCCTAAACATGTTGTCAGGAGGGGGAATCTATCATTTACCCTAAGATTATCAAGACAACTTTCAAAAATCATTCTAGGGCAGCTAGAAAGAAGGGTAGGTCTAGTCAATCTTTGGTCAGTTCATCCTCCTCCAATACATCTATAAAAAGTAAAATTGGGAACATGTTGGAAGACTTCAAGAGTGAAATGTTGCAAACCCTTGCTCTACAAATGGACATCGTGCAGATCAAGAGGAAGCAGGAGGAATCTGAAAGAACCCTAACTGTCTTTTGCCTTAGATGCACCAGGAGGCACCCTACGAATGAATGTCCATTGAATCTTATATAAATATGCTCGGTCTGTGAGGAGAGCCACTCCATAGAGAAGTGCCCTTCTCTGCCTGGATTAAAAGTTGTGTATGAGGAAACTAAAGGGGTGACTGAACAACTCTACTATATCAACCTAGGAGGCCTCAAGGACCTCAACCATACCAACAAGGTATGCAAGGGGCATCCTATTCATATTAAAACCCTAACTAGAATACATTCATTCCCCCTTGGTTCCCTCTCGCTCATCCTTCATGGTCCACACCTTCTCCTTGGTATTTTGCACCTCAATACCATTCCTAACCTGCCAACCAACCATTTCAGCCATATGCTCCTCCACAACCTCAGTGGAATGCACCATCCTAGGGGTGGAGGCCCCCATACAACCAATCTCCAGCTTTGTTACCTCCACCTTCATCTTAACCACAACTCATACACGCTGCTCCACCTAAGAAACCTTAGATGCCTGCTCAACCAAATCCGAATCCGAACAGCAGACAAGCGTAATAGGTTTAAAGTGGAGAAGCTTCTTACCCTACCTATGCTGTGGAAATTCAAGAAATTAACCTCAAGTCTAGAATAATGTCTCCAAATAATCAACCTCAATCTCCACCTAAGAAGATTGAAGACAAAAAGGATGAGAGTTTCCCTCAAGCAAATCCACCTCCTTTTCCTGAGAGATTAATCCATCCTATCCAACACACCCCATAAGAGACTAAACTTTGGGGTGAATTAAAAAACTTGTGTGTCAAGATCCCACTTCTCCAAGCTATCAAGGATGTCCCCATCTAAAACAAGTTAATCAAGGAGAAATATTTAAAACGTCCTTGGAGGCGAAACAAAGACACCCCTACCATTAATCTCATTGGACAATTGTCCGACTTAATGTTGGGACAAGTGATTTGCCCAAAGTATATAGATCCTCGAATTCCATTGGTAGATGTACACATCAATGGCATCATTGTTCCCCATACCTTGAATGATCTTGGGGCTACCATCTATGTGATGACTAAGGAGACTATGCTTAAATTGAATATCCAAGGATCATTAAGAAAGACCACAACAGTCTTGCAGATTGCAGACAGGTCCACAGTAGCTCTTGAGGGAGTTGTTGAGGATGTGATGGTCTCCATTGATTCTTGGGAACACTCTGTTGACTTCTTAGTTCTCAAACCTAACACCAAGTTCAATGGTTATCCTATCATCATTGGAAGGCCATGGTTAGCCATTGTTGATGCTTACATAAGTTGCAGGGTTGGGAATATGACCATTAAAAATCGGCATTTGTCCAAACAATTGGTCTTGGACCCTCCTGCTCAACCATCTTTGGAGCATGACTTACCTTTATGGTTAGAAGAGGAGGAGGAAGATGAAGTCTACTCTTCCCCAATCTATACCCTAGATGCTACTATAGGAGGGGGTCAACTTGATGAAGATGACCTGATTGATAAAATCCTCTAGAATCGACCCCCCAACACCATGTCTCTTGAGGAGTTAGTGAAGAATTTTGAAGATAACCCTTGGACTTATCTATGCCCAGCTGACTCAAGTCCTACTCATGTCAAGATGATAGAATTTGGCCTAGAAAGAACATTGAAAATCAACCCCTCTCTCTCTCTCTCTGTACATCAGGAAGAGGAGTTATGTGACATGTTAAGAAAGCATTTGGATGCCTTTGCCTAGAGTTACAAGGAAATGAAGGGAGTGCACCCTTTGGTGTGTATTCACCACATTTACATCAAGGAAGGCTGCAAGATAGTGCGCCAACCTTAGAGGATAATGAACCCAATCCTCAAGGATATAGTCAAATAAGAATTGCAGAAGTTGTTGGATGCAGGGTTCATTTACCCCATTTTAGATGGTGAGTGGGTGTCTCCTTTGGTTCTGGTTCCAAAGAAAAATGGGAAGTGGAGGATCTATGTGGATTACAAAGATCTAAACAAAGCCACAAAAAGAATCATTTCTCTCTACCTTTCATTGACCAAGTATTAGATGGTCTGGCAGGAAATAAGTTCTTCTCTTTCCTAGATGGATTCAGTGGTTACAATCAGATCTAAATCAGCCCAGAGGACCAAGATAAAACCACATTCACCTGTCACTAGGGTACCTTTTATTATAGGGTCCTTCCTTTTGGGTTATGCAATGCCCCTGCCACTTTTCAGAGGGCAGTCCTAAGCATATTTGCAGAGCTAGTCCATGACTCTATGGAAATTTATATGGAAGATTTCACCCCTTATGGGTGTGATTTCCTGGAGGCTCTCTCTAACTTGGGAAAATTATTAAAAAAATGCATTGAAATGAACTTATCCCTTAGTCCTGAGAAGTGTGAGTTCTTGATGACTGCAGGGACTCTTCTAGGTCACTCAATATCTCAAGAAGGACTGCAAGTAGACCCAAAAAGGATAGCTATCATAAAGAGGGTCAGTACTCCTCAGAAGCAGAGGGATGTCAAAAGTTTCTTAGGTTTAGCTGGATAGTATAGGAGATTCGTAAAATACATTAGCAACGCAGCCTCACCTTTGATTGGATTGTTGGCCAAGGACTTTGATCTTTTATGGTAAAAAAGCTACCAAGAGGTCCTAGAAATCCTAAAGGACAAGTTGACTATTGAACTTATACTCCAAAGCAAAAGTTGGGCTCTTCCTTTCCACATCCATGCTGATGCCTCTGAAAAATATATAGGAGCAACTCTGAGCCAGATAGATGACAAGCTACCATATGCCATTTACTTCATCAACAAAAACCTGTCCAAAGCCAAGTTGAACTACACTGTGACTGAAATAGAGCTCCTAGCTGTCTATTCCTTGAATAAATTTAGACATTACATCACTGGTTGCCAGACCTTTGTACATACTGACCATGTTGCTATTAAATATTTGATGAAAAAACCTGATGTGAATGCTCGAATTATTAGATGGTTTCTTTTGTTACAACAGTTTGATCTAACTATCATTAATAAGCCTGGCAGAGAAAATGTAGTTGCATATTTTTTGTCCAGATTGGCTTTGCCTGTAGGTGAGGAGGGAATGGTTGATGACTAGCTGCCAGATGGGCATTTATTCACCATTTTATTTCTCTCTATGTGGTTTGCTGACATAGCCAACTACTTAGTAGCTACACAGTTCCCTCCAAATTTGTCCTCCATGTTGAGTTGTGTTATATTCTTTCCACGACTAGTTCCCATAGTTAACTAAGGGGTCAAATGGGGGGCGGAGCCCCCACTTTGTTGTGTTGATTGCGCAACGGGGGGGTCACAGGGGGTTTGAGGGGGGTGGGTAGCCCCCCTTTATGAGGTTCGGGGCAACGCCCTAGGGAAATTTTTTTTAGACCCTATATTAGGTTGGGCGGACCTACCTATGGTTTTGTGCATGGTTTTCGTACATGGTTTTGGACGCGATGGCTTTCAATCCACAGTATTGGATGATTCAGCATGTATAAATATGTATTGTAACATTGAAAGGAAAATAATTAAAAATCAAGCTGGTAGTCTCGATTTTGCGATCCGGGGGAAAATATGTGTATACGTGTTTTATGTGTTATGCTCTCGCATTGTTTATTTTTTGTTCTTAGAATTTGTATGCAGGTAATCTCTATATGGGGTTAAAACCTACATTTGATATCAGAGTTGTTTTGGCTTCAAGGGGATGCCTTTGTTATTGAGGGGTTTTGCTCGGGCCTGTGGTAGACCTTGTTCAGTGGGAGATCTGTGGCATCGATTCTGGTGGTGAAAGAAGATGGTGAGCAGGGGAAAGATAGAGATCGAGAAATTTAATGGTCAGATTTTTGAGTTATGGAAACTCAAGATGGAGGATCTGTTGGTAGATAAAGATCAATGGATCACATTAGATCCAGGTACTAAACCAACAGGAGTGTCCGATGAAGAATGGAAGAAGTTGGATCGAAAGGCAAAGAGCACAATATGATTGTGTGTCTCAGATTCAGTATTGCTGAATGTATTAGGGGAAGCTACGACTAAGGCTTTGTGGGTAAATTTAGGGACTTTGTATCAATCTAAGTCTCTGGTGAATAAACTATTCCTATGGAAAAAATTGTATAACTTGAGGATGAAATATGGAGACTCAGTGACAGAGCATCTAAATGCATTTAATATTGTGGTAAGTCAGTTATTGTTTGTTGATATTAAAATTTTAGATGAAGATAAGTGCATCATTTTGTTGTGTTCTCCACCAGATTCGTGGGATAGTCTAGTTAGTGAAATAGGTAGCAATGCAACTGCCTTGCAATTTGATGAAATAGTCTCATCCTTGCTAATGGAGGAGATGAGACGAAAAATATGGAGAGCCAGAATGGTGATGCCTTGTCTGTACAAGGACAGTCCCAGAACAAAAACAAAAATATGTCATCGAGTGGGAGATCTAAATCTCCAAGAAAATCTGTAAAGGTGGTGTGATGGAAATTTGGAAAGGAAGGGCACTAAAAAAGGGATTATAAATCTAAAGTTCCTGACAAAGGAAAGGGATTTGATGATTCTCCTTCTGCAGAGGAGAAAACCACCTCAGATGAAGGTGGGTATGTGTACTTGGCTTCTTCAAGTACACATGTAGATCATGAGGCATGGTTGATTGACTCAAGTGCATCCTTTCACTTCACTCCCCATAGAGAGTGGTTCTGCGAGTATGAGAAATATGATTGTGGTGATGTCTTCTTGGGGGATGACAGGAAGGCTAGAATCATTGGTCGTGGAAAAGTAAAGTTGAAGTTGCAAGGTGGAAGGATTAGAACACTTCTGGGTGTTCTGCATATTCCTGCATTAGCCAAAAATTTGATTTCTGTAAGCAAGATAGATGATGCAGGTGTAAAAACAGTGTTCAAGAAAGATACCTGCAAGATGGTTCGAGGAGCACTAGTATTGATGCGAGGAGTTCAGATTGGAACTTTGTACAAGCTGCAAGGTAGCAATGTTATTGATGGGTGCAATAGTTCTATGGTTCCTAAAAGTGGAGCACAAAATCTAGTGGTCTCTGGAGAAAAGACCATGTTATGACATCAAAGGCTTGGACATATTGGAGAGAAGGACCTTCGAATACTTCATGGTAAAGGTATGGTAAAAGGTATGACTAATAGCTCTATGGATTTTGATTTCTGTGAAAATTGTGCATATGGGAAGCTGAATTGGGTGAGTTTCCCCACTGGTGGTAAGCAGATATTAGAGCTTGTACACAATGATGTGTTTGGACCTATGAAGGTTCCATCACTGGGTAAGTCTATGTACTATGTATCATTTATAGATGACTTCTCAGGAATACATGGATATATTTCTTCAAGAAGAAATCTGAAGTCTTTGATAGGTTTAAAGAATTAAGGCTCTGGTGGAAAACCATACAGAGAAGAAGATAAAGGTGCTGAGGATAAATGACGGTGGTGAGTTTTGCAAGAAGGAATTTGAAGAATTCTGTAAGAAGTGTGGTATAGCATGACAGAGGACTACTCCATACACACATGAGAAAAATGGAGTTGCAAAAATAATGAACAAGACGTTTATGGAATGGGAAAGAAGCATGCTTAGTGGTGTCGGCTTAGGACATGAATTTTGGGCAGAGGCGGTGGAGACAACATGTTACCTGGTCAACAAATCATCTTCATCAGTGTTGAAGGATAAGACTAGACAAGAGGTATGGACTAGTAAGAAAACCTCTCTTTCACATCTGAGGGTATTTAGATGTGATGCATATGTACATGTTCCAAATGAGAAAATAACAAAGTTGGATATTAAATTTGAAAAGTGCATCTTTATTGGGTATAAGGATGGTTTAAAGTTATAAGCTTTGGAACCCAGTAACAAGGAAGGTTGTGTACAACCGAGATGTGGTGTTCAGAGAGGTGAAATATGTTATTAAACATGAAGTCCCATCAAAGGAACCTAAGAAGATAGAGTTTGAGCTAAAGGAGGAAGAACCAGACTCTACATTAGAAGAGGAATCAGAAGATGAAGAGCCACAAACTCCGGTTGTGAGAAGGCTAGTTCGAGAAAGAAGGAAACCAGAAAGGTATAGTCCATCTGCTTTCTCTTCAAATATTTCTTTATCTATTACTGATGATGATCCCAGAACTATGAAGGAAGTAGTAGATTCAGAGGATGGAAAACTCTAGAAGAGGCCATGGTTGATGAAATGGCATCTTTACACAAAAGTGCGGCTTGGGATTTGGTGGAGTTTTCAGCTAGAAGGAAACCCATTGGCAACAAATGGGTGTTCAAGAAGAAGACAAATGCAGAAGGAAAGGTGGAGAAATACAAATCTCGGTTGGTAACAAAAGGATATTCCCAGGTGTCGGGAATTGATTTTGGTGATATTTTTTCTCCTGTTGCCGAGGTAGCTTCTATTATATTAATTTTATATGTTATTGTTGCTTTTGATTTTGAGGTAGAACAAATGGATGTGAAGACAACAATTCTCCACAGGGATCTAGAAGAAGAGATCTACATGAAGCAACATGAAGGCTTTGCGGTGAAGAGTAAGAAAAAACTAGTATGCAAGTTAAAGAAGTCTATATATGGGATAAAACAATCACCAAGGATGTGGTATCAGAAATTTGATACATTTATACGGGGACTTGGATTCACTAGAAGTAAAGTAGATAATTATGTGTACTTTAAATTAATTGGTGACCATGTTATTTATCTGGTCTTGTATGTGGATGACATGTTGTTGGCTGGAAAGGACAAAGAAATTATCTAGGATTTGAAGACCCAATTGTCCTCCAAATTCAACATGAAAGATCTTGGTACTGAAAACTATATTTTGGGTATGGAAATTAAGAGAGATCAAGAAAAGAGGAAGCTCTGGTTAAACTAGAGGAAGTATGTCGAGACAATACTATAGAGGTTTAATATGCAGGATAGTAAACCGGTGAAGGTTCCTATTCTTGTAGGTGTAAAGTTATATGTTGAATAATATCCCAAGACACAAGAAGAGGAAGAGGACATGTCCCGTGTTCCATATGCAAGTGTAGCCAGTAGCTTGATGTATGCGATGGTTTGTGCTACACCATACATTGCACATGCAGTGGGAGCATTGAGCATATTTATGTCAAAACCAGGGAAGGAGCATTGGACAACAATGCAATGGGTTTTTAGGTATTTGTGTGGCACTAGTGATTATGGTTTGTGATACCAAGGAAGACCAGGATTGGACAGAGTTTTGGATATTTGTGGCTTTGTTGATACAGAGTGGGCTGGAGATCTGGATCAGAAAATATCTACAAGTGGGTATGTGTTTAACCTATTTGGAGGTGCAACCAGTTGGATGAGTAAGAAACAATCTGTAGTGACACTATCAACTACAGAGGCAGAATACATGGCAGCCACTCATGCAAGAAAGGAAGTCGTTTGGTTGCAGATATTGTGTTCAAGTATGGGGTTAGTACAGGGAGCTATAAGGATAGACTGTGACAAGTCAAAGTGCAATTTTATTGGCAAATAACCCTGCTTATCATTCAAATACAAAGTACATTGATGTTCAGTATCATTTTGTGAGGGATATGATAGAAGACAAAACAGCTTTGCTAGTAAATGTGGACACTTTGAAGAACACTATAGATGCATTGACAAAATCTGTGAGCTTTGAGAAGTTCTGTTGGTGTAGAGAAACAATGGGTGTTGCAGGGCTGGATAAATGACTAAGCTCTAAGGGGTGGATAAATGACTAAGCTCTAAGGGGTTCGGGGCAGTGCCCCAGGGAAAAACAATTAGGACCCTATATTAGGTTGGGCAGACCTACCTATGGTTTTGTGCATGGATTTTGCACATGGTTTTGGACACGATGGTTTTCGGTCCATGGTATTGGATGCTTCGGCATGTATAAATATGTATTGTAACATTGAAAAGAAAATAATGAAAAATCAAGCTGGTAGTCCCGGTTTTGGGATCCAGGGGAAATCTCTGTGTATATGTGTTTTATGTGTTATGCTCTCGCATTGTTTATTTTCTGTTCTTAGAATTCCTATGCAGGTAATCTTTGTACGGGGTTGAAACCTACACTACAAGGAAAAGAAAAATAATTATACGGAAAAGCACCCCATTAAATTGGATTGGGGGTAATCTCTTTACGCTGGGCCCAGATCAAATTCTGAGAAGATGTGTCAAGGAGGAGGAACTTTTTGGCATCCTTCTGCCCTGTCATGATGGGCCTTGTGGAGGTCACTTTGCATCCAAAAGGTCAAACTTCAAGGTACTACAAGCTGATTACTATTTTCCCTCTCTCCACCAAGATGCAAGAAGATATACCAAGCAATGTGACTGGTGCCAAAGAATAGGGAAACCTACTCCCATGGATGAAATGCATTTGCAACCTCAAGCGACTTTTGAGCCATTTGACAAGTGGAGCATGGATTTCATTGGGCCCATTGATCCTCCATCAGGACATAAAAAGTACATCAATGTGTGCACTGACTACTTAACAAAGTGGGTTGAAACCAAAGCTGTCAAGGTAGCCACAAAAGAGAAAGTGGCCAAGTTCTTGAGGGAGAATGTGTTTTACAAGTTTGGATACCCTAGAGAGCTAGTCACTGATTAGGGAACTCAATTCACCTCACACATGATTGAGAATTTGTTAAGCCATCATAAGATCAAGCACATGAAGTCCACTCTTACCACCCTGAGGCCAATGGACAAGTGGAAGTTACCAACATAGCATTAGAAAGCATTCTAACAAAGGTGGTGAGCAGCATCAGGAAGGATTGGGTTGATAGACTACTGGAGGCCACTAGGGCCTACAATACAACTTGGATGACAACCACTGGCTTCACCCCTTATGATTTGGTTTATGGGAAGAAGGCTCTACTCTCCATTGAGTTTGAGTACAACACTTTAAGAATGGAAGCACAATTGGATCTGGATGCTACAAGGGCACAACAAGAGAGGAAGCTCCAGCTCAATGGGTTAGATGAATTCAAGATGTAGGCCCTCTTGCACACATAATTGACTCAAGTAAAAAGAAAGGTCTGGCATGAAAAAAATATTAGAGACAAATTGTTTCAAGAAGGTGATTGGGCTCTGTTGTATGAATCAAGGTTTAAGGATTTCAAAGGCAAGTTTATGACTATATAGCTAGGCCCATATGTGATAGAAAAGTGCCACGACAATGGGGTTGTTCAGATAAGAACCATTGATGAAGAAGGTATCCCCTTACTTGTCAATGGGTATAGATTGAAACCCTGCAAAAAGGATCTGTCAAAGGAGGAATTCGTTAGTAGTATCAATAAGGTAGTAATGGTGATTGAAGGAGCTTTGGCTTTAACCTCACGAAATTCTTGAAGACTATGAATCTTTGAAAAAAAACAACAATAAGAGACCTAGGTGAAAACCTCCGTGAGGAACCTGAGGTCCACTTTTAGGTTGAAAACCTCAATGAGGTAGCCCAAGAGTGAAAAAATAAAATACCCTTGGGTGAAAACCTCCTTTGAGGCAGCTAGGGAAGGCAACCAATATGAAAACATCCTTTGAGGCAACCTGGTTGTCTTTCAAAAAAAGAGAGGAAAAAAACACAAAAAAGTAATGGCAAGGACCTCAAACCAACCCACTCATAACAATTCTAGTTTTTGCAAGTTTTCAAGAGAATAATGGACACCAAGTTCATAGGGAAGCAAGCCATGCAAAGCCCCATTTTTCCTTTATTCATTTCATCTCCTCCATGACCACCATGTTTCATTTATCCATACTCATATCCAACCATCAAAAATCCAATGTTCAGGCAATTTTGTGACTTCGACAGGATTTCTTGTAGTTACTACAGGAGTTTCCTGTAGTACTATAGGAAGTCCTGAAAATCTACAAAAATGAAATTCTGATTGAAAAATCATGATGCAAGCCTGTTTTGGGTTGAAAAAGGAGGCCATTGACTTCACCACATCTCAACCAAGACCATTTCATGACCATGTCACCCTCTGTGTTCATCAAGAAATCTACTTAGAAGAAGAAAAAAGAGAGGAAACAAGGAAATAATCAAAGGGCCATACCACTAGTAGCCTACCTCCCCTACCACTCCATTTCCACCCCTTCCACTCCTACTTCAACACCTATTCACCCTCCAAGCAAAAGAATTTTTTTTTTTCAAAAAAAGGAAGCTACAGGATTTCCTATAGTACTACAGGAAACCCTGTAGCAGCTTATATTGAAACAACATCAATCTCTAGCCTCCTCCTTCAACACCCATGCAGAGGAATAATAACATCACACCTGCAAGTGCTATGGCACCTATCCAAAGCTCAACAACAATAGAAGAGGCTAGCACCTGCACAACACAACAAGGAGACAACCTATCAACAAAATCAAATCAACAAAACAAGAGCAGAAGAGAAGATGTACCTGAACAAGATGCAGCACAACAGAGCCACCCTCCAGCATACATCAACAAAGCAAAGGAAGCCATAGGTATGTCACCTCATCCACACTCTCTCTTAAGTACGAATATGATTAAAATTGTAGGAATATGAAAAAGTTGGTTTTATAAGCTGAAGGTGGCCAGTTAACTTGGCCACCCTTAACCCAATAACAAAAAGTTAAGCGCTAGTCAACTAAACATGTGGCAAGGTCACATCAAAGGAAATAAATCAGAAAGGTTGTCGAGTTAGATTTTACAGGAGTGGGTGATGATTACGAGAAAGGGTTGCATGATAACTAATAGTGGGCCAATGGTCCCAAAGGAGAAATTATGTACCCAGACAATCAGCACATCATTCAATGAAATCGACCATAAATACAAATATTCTCTAACTTTCATGCAAGACATCGTTCATTTCGAGATTTTGGGAGCTAGGACCACCTAGAGGAGCCATCAAAGGAGAAAACTAGTCTCAGCCATCCTACAGTGTGCACCTACAGGAAACACAGGAAAATTACAAGAAACAGTGAGAATTGTCAAAAATTCTACGAGGGGGTGCCTAGGGCCCAACTATTCAATAATTTTCCTCAACCAAGGCATTGTAGTGAAAGGTAGGTGCCCATATCCTCTGTGTTTTCATTTGTAAAGAGGAAAGGAAAATAAATTATCATTTCTTTCTAATAATTACAGTCTGCATAGAGATAAAAAAAATTGTGTGGAGGAATTGTGTGGAGTAAAGGGAGAATTGTAGTCATCACCCTCCTAAACTATAAACCCTCAGTCATCTGGGAAAGATCTTAAGCTATAGCCACCAAACTTTATACAATTAGATTGACAAAGAGAGAAGATCACAGGGGGTTTCAACAGAAGGGAGCCCACCAGAACAACTAGAATACATCTCCATCCTCATGTGGTAGAGATATTTAGAAGGCATCAATGGTTGGGGTTCTTTAAGCTACTTAGGGAATATGATGATGATGTAGCTAGATAATTTTCAATGTCACTCACACCACAAGCTAGAGCCAATGCCACTGTTGTAGTGAGAGGATTGTCAGTAACAATTACCCCTGAAAGCATTAGCAGAATCACTACACTTCCTCTAGGTTTACAATGGAGAAAAGAGGATAAAGCTAGCAACACTCTTGCCAAGAAGAATTTTTTCTTGGAAGATGAGGAATCAATGGAGGAAAAAAATTGGATTATAAGGGATAGTATTTAATATCCTTGGGATGAAGTAAGCTATAACATTCTCAAGTATATTTCTTGTGAGGGAATGCTCAATATAGCCTATGGTTACCAGTTTAGACTCCTCCATGAGCTAAGATTTGGAGAAGAGTTACCTCCTCATAGAAGACTTAGTGTGCCCTATTTTTTGTTGAAATCATTGATAGACATGACCATCAAGGTACAGGAAAGGAAGCATCAATAGTTGGCACATCATGGACTGATCAAGCTCATACTAAAATATGCCCTAAGCCAATTAAGAATCCTTATTATGGGGTCAACATTTTCAAACATGAACAAAGAAGATGTAATTCAAACCATTGAGTATGAAAGAGACCCAACTTCTAGTGGTGAGGAAGAGGTAGAAAAGCCAGAAGAAGAAGAGCAAGAAGGACCAGAAGAAGAAGAGCCCGAAGAAGAGGAAGAAGAGCCCGAAGAAGAGGAAGAAGAGCCTGAAGAAGGAGAAGAGGAACATGGAGAAGAAGAAGAAGAACCAGAGGAAGAAGAGGAGGCATAGATAAATGAAACAGAGGAAGAAAAGGATAGTAGGGAAGAAGCATAAAAGGATGATACAAGTCCTTAAATACATAGCAAGGAAGGAGAAGAATCCCCAAGAGTGTCTCCTGGACCCACAGAGAAGGAGGTAGTTGTTGCCTTGACTGCTCTAAGTACACCCATAAAATCAACAGGAAAGAGGCAGAGGAAGACTCCCCTATACTTCAAAACAAGGAGGAGCACCAGGGTAAAACAAGGGAGACCTCAAACACCTACCAAGACTCCTATAATCATTGAAGACTCACCAAGAGAACAAGAAAAG
Source organism: Pinus taeda (assembly GCA_000404065.3). Classification (NCBI taxonomy): domain Eukaryota; kingdom Viridiplantae; phylum Streptophyta; class Pinopsida; order Pinales; family Pinaceae; genus Pinus; species Pinus taeda. The sequence goes on along the minus strand of APFE030693341.1, from coordinate 220,878 downwards.
TTAGTCTCCCCAAGAATGAGAGGTGAAGAGGGCACATCAAAATAGGATTCCCCAAGGTCACCAAACACCTATGTTAGGATGCTTGTCACCGGGTCAACCTCAACAAAGCAAATTAAAGAACCTTTGACCCCCCTTCAAAAAGGGAAAAGCCTCCTATAGGAAACACATATAGTCCTACGGAAAACTCTATCAAAACTATAGGAAACACAGGAATGGGAGCAGGAAGGACAACAGGGACAAAGGGAAGTAAAGGAAGTAGCGACACAAGTACAGGGGGAGATAGATACTCCAAACGCAATAAAGGGAGAATCCCAAGACCTGTAGGAACCTAGACCATAGCTAAATCTCAACTCCTATTACAGATTCATTGAGGGGGGCAGAGTAATACCACAAAATTTTTTCATCCCTCTATTCTTTGCACTTGAAAAGGAGAGAGAAAGGACACATCGCTGGATGCAAATTACTAAATTAAAAAGTGTAGAAGATTTGTTCCATATGGAAGAGAAGCTGTTAGAGATGGGCAGAGAGTTGAGTGAGATAAGGGACAGGGAAAGAGTGATGAAATAACAACTAGAGGCTGAGATAACATGGCTGAGGAGGCAAGTACAGGAAAAAGAGAGTCAATTGGCCACTATGGAAAGTCTCTCTATGGAGGCACTCCAATATAGGATGCTAGCAAAATCATATGCCTTGTACCTCAAAGAACAATGGCTACAATTTTAGATAAAGACACTAGCACAACAGGGGAATATGTCTTTCCAAGACTATATGCATTTCATTGATCTCTGTGACAAAAACACCCTGGAGGATAGAGCCAAGATATCTGAATTCTACTTACATAACTTGGCCTTAGCAGAATTGAATGTGTAGGACCCCAATCCAAAGTTGGGGGACTTACAATTGATGCCCTTGGTATCATGGATGAGTCATGAGGAGGACAGGGCTAAGGAAGTAAAAAGAGTACTGGAAATAGAAGAAACAAAGCCCATTTACATCAGAGCAACACAGAGAAATTACATGGCTATCATTAGCACCCACAACCTCATCGTCAATGATCCCCAACTTGCACCAAGACACCTAGCTACAAAAGAGAAAGAAATCACTCATTTTTAGGACACTTTGAGATTTCTAGGGGATGAAAGCCAGAAAGCATGCCAAAGGAGATGGGGCACCTTACCCTACAACCTAAAGATCAAGGAGTATCATTCCCCTGAAAGAATGAGGGATGCACTAGAGAGGACCCCACTGTATAAGAAGGCACTGCAAAGACTCAAAATCAACTGCATTAGCTTGAAACTCAGTCCACCATTGCTCTTGGGTATGTTAGACAGGAGAAAGGAATAAGAAGAAAGGAAGCAATGCGAGGAAATAGAGAAGAATGCAGGATTTTATCCACAAGAGGAGGATACGGCAACAGAAGCCTGAAATGTCAAACATTCCACGAAAGCAATGAAAGACATGGACATAAATTGAGTTGCTCAGAGGATGAGCAACACTTTCAGTAGGGGGTGATGATGAGGCTCATCAATGGGTAAATTATATGGACCTTAATGCCATTCTCCATCTTATTAAAATCATCTTTTTTCACATTTATTTACATGTTTTGTTATATTTTTCTTAGTGAGAAGGGTAAAGATGAGATGTCATGTCTTGTGGTCTAATGTGCATTAATTGTAGATTTTGGAGCAATTTTGGCTAATTAAAGTGCAAGAATTCGATGTAGAAAAGCAAGAGGAATTTTAGGATATTGGATCTCCCTCCTTAACTCCTCACTCACTCGAATATTCCTCCACCAGATCTCATCAACTCAGAGTTACAAGTAGCCAAGCCATTGAGGTCATTGGTAGCCAAACCAGTGATAGTTGAAGACCAGTTGATCTCGAGTTGGGAGCCAAGCCTCCCTAAATTTAAGGAAGTTGTTGGTAGCTTCAGTCGTATAAATAAGAAGGCCTAGAGCCTCATTAGGATTCGACTTTTTTTGTTATAGCCAAGAGGCATTTTCGAGCTAAGACATTATGACTGGTGACTCTTATGTATTTTTGATATTTTAATGAAAATGAGAAGCATTCCCTTGATCCAGCACTGAGTTGACTTAGAGGGTTGAAGCTATTGGTTTAGGGCCCAACCCTAGAAGGAAAGGTTCCATCTTTTTGTACATGTATGCTTAGAGTACATTCATAGTTAGTTGTTGAAGTGATTTTTGTTTTGTTAATCTACAACTATTTGCGTGATTAGTTAGTTTGCTTTCATTTGTGGATAGTTAGATTAGTGGTATCATAGTGACAGTAAACACTCCAGAAAAGCTTGTGATAGTGGCTTTCACCTCATCTTCCTTATGGGATCATGACTTGAGGGCTCCATTCACACAACCCAAAAACAAATTTCTTGTTTGATTACTGTATAATCTAGGGTTTCTTGTTGAATAGATCAATGTATTTGAATTTCTTAGAAGTATTTGCAATTTCCATTTTGATCGCTTGAGTTTTCTATGGTTTGAAAGCATTTCCATTCATAAAATTAGCCATTTGCTATTAATAACTTTGTTTTCCTCCCTTCAACTCATCTTTTCCATGTATAGATGAATTTGTGCATAAATGAAGAAAAGAGTGTATGTTGTTGTAGGAGCTTCTAATTTTCAGGGAGACCTCATCTCATTTGCCTTATCCAAGTCCTATCCACCTATGCTGCCAAGGTCCACCAAACCCTAAATCCGAATTCTTGTTTTGTTAGCAAAGTGGTCATTTCCTTTGAGGATATCCAACCATCTTGAAGCATATGACTGAGCCTTGGATAGTGTGCACCTCCTCCATGCCTTATTTCCCCATCAGACACCTTTCCCACACTTAATTCTACCTTTCCTACCATCTTCTAAGCTTTCAGCCTATTTCCTGTTGTAAAACAAGGCATCCTGTAGTAGAACTAGGACATCCTATAGTACTACATGAAACCTTGTAGCAACTTGTTTTAAGCCCGAATTTAGCAAAAAATTGTCATACGAGCTTAGATTAGGCTGCCACTTGGCTTCCATACCCTTGAAACTAGTCCATACATTTTCCTCCATACCTATCTCTCCTGCCAAAGAACAAGTGAAAATTAACATTTGCATTCATAAAACTAAACATCAAAAAAGGCTTTTTCTGCAATTTCTAAATTATCATATGCATGTGACAGTCATAATAATGCTTAGATTAGATTCCATGCTCAGTTAGTCTAAATCATTACATGTTATAAACAAGGTTAAGCTATGTTTCTTTTGCAAGAAAAATGTGTAGATGTTTAGTTAGATGATTTCATGTCACTTTATAGCATCTTCCAATCTAGTCCTTCATTTCCTTGGGTAGGCAACATTCCCTTTTTGCATTAAGAATAATTTCCCTTTTTCATTTGGTAGTGAGACTCCTTCTATTCAATAGAGGACTAGTTTGAAAAACCCTAGTGGTCTATCGCCCCAGTTGAAAAGTGACAAGAGTAGACCATTGCATCTACTGTGTATACAACATTGTCACCTCCAAGTTTGCACGAACCCCAAGTTGATGAAGTAAAGTTGGTAGCCCCGGGAGTTGCAACATTCTTACTGTAATACTAGTGCTCATCACAAGGTTTTTCTTCCATATTGAACATACATAGCATCATGAATAAGTACGGTTTCCCCATAATCGAGATGAAATTTGATAGAACCAAAACCCTTCACAAGATAAGTAGAGTTGTCCCCAAGAATGATCTTTAGATTAGTCTCCCTATCAACCAAGTTTGAGAGGATTTCACAATACCTAGAGAAATGTCTAGAGAAACCACTATCTAACAACCAACTATCACACGAATCCAAAGGAGAGGAGCAAGAAAGTGCAGAAATAAGAATATATGAAGATTGAGTGGTAGTTTCATTATTTCCATACATGGAGTTCCTTGATCTCTTTTGAGGATGATGGCCTTCTTCACGATCATCAAGAGAATCTCTTATTATTCTATCATATCTTCTTCTTCCATCATATCCTCTTCTTCTATCATTAAATCTGTTGTTGTTGAAGCCACGATTGTTGTTGCAATTGTACCTTGGAGCATCTCTCTTTCAGACAGTCTAAGGCATAGTGACAATGCATGTGGCAATTGAAGAATCCAGTCTCCTTCCTCTTCTATTGGAGTCCATTGACTCAGGGGAAGTATTTCTTGAACTAGATGGTCTTCCTCTTCCTTTCCTCTTCTTGTCCTGTGCAACAAATGCAAAGGGCTCTCCTTCTTCATGCTTTTGAATCCTCCCTCTAGAAATCATCCTGGTTTCTTCTTGAGTAAATTTTCCAACCAGCACACCAAATGTCATAAATTTGTCATTATTTCTAATAGTTATAATGAATGTCTCCCATATTGGAGGAAGACCATGAAGAGAAATGAGCACCCACTCTCTATCAGACATAGATTCTCCAACAATCAACAATTGATCCCTAAGTTGTGATAATCTCATAAAATATGATCGTACAATCTCTCATTTGTTCATCTTGATGTCCTTGGTTTGATTTTTCAAGGAGAGAATGTGATTCAAATTGTTGACCTCATACATCCCAACCAATTTTTCATAAGTATCTTGGGCTTCTTCAACTTTCCAATGTAAGCAAGCAAATGATCTGTCAAAGAAACAATAATTATTTTCTTGGATTTGATCTCACCTTTCTTATAATTGGCTTTAGCAGCAACATGAGAATTTTTTGGTGGCTCAAGTACTTCCCTTCCACATATTCCAGAACATCATTCTCATCCAATTTCACCTGCAACCTAACCTTCCAAGCAACAAAATTAGATGAGTCATCCAGCTTCTCTACATCTTTGAAGTATGAGGCAGACATCTTGACCAAGTAGCTTGTTCCAAATAGATTCCTTCAAAGGTGGTTTCTTTTGTCTCTTGTCTACTTGGGCTTGTCTTCACCTCAGCTCTGATACCATGTTAATTTTCCACTATTCTATGCTTAGCACAATCACTTATTCAAATTCTTCTTCAATTAGCAATCAATATATCCAATAAATTCAATCTTCTAGTAATTAAGCAATTTTAGATAGAACAATAAGTCCAATGCATGATAGAAGACAACAAAAAACAATAACAAGAGACACAATATTTGGTCAAAGACCAAGAAAAAACCCCACAAGAGGGAAAACCTTTTCAGAATTATTCTTCTATTAGATTGTCATCAAATGTTCAGCAGAGAGATACAGTGTTCCAATTCACCAACAAAGAGTCAAAGTCAAATCTTTTACTTATCCAACAATCTACTAACCAATATCCAAGAGATGAGCCCAAAAGTCAAATCTGGTCAACAAATCAAATCTGCAATTTTTTTCAAAATCAACATCAAGAAATGATGCCCTAACTAATCCAATTGTCAATGGTCAACAATCCTCCAAATTTGCTTAGTCGACAATCAAACAGCTCAACCTTCTTTGTTGGTCAAACCTTAGTCAAAATAATCCTCAAAAGTTTGGTCAAAGGAGAGAGAATTCCTAGGATCAAACTTCAAAAATTTGCAGTCAAACTTCAGTCAAAGGCATGTGGTCAACCCAAGTCAAACTACCCAGAAAAATTCAGTTTCTTCGCCAATCAATTCAACCTTCCAAAATCATATTTTTCAAGTCAAACCAAGTCAAAATATCAAGTCAAAGCTAGTTAACGGATGGTCAAATTGTCCCTAACAGAAAGTCAATGTCGAAATAAAAATTTGTCTCCTTCCCTTTGCACGTGTGAGCTTGAACCTCCAATTGTAAACCAATACGGACCAATCAAGAGAAGAGAGAGAAGATACGATTTGTGATGATGATGCTCCAAAATGATGTGACATGAGGTCTACTTATATGAGACTTAGGAGGTCGAATTAATTAGCCCAGGACGACTTGTACTTTTGTGTACTTGCTGGTTTAACTTTAAAAATTAAATTTTTTCCTTAACCAAATTAAATTCTTCCAAGGGCTAGGAGGGGTCTTTCTTAGCGAGGAAGGTTGTCCAAAGGAGGGAATTTGTCCCTGAGCTGTCAAATTAACACTCCCCATGATATAAAAATTGGCAACTCTTTGTGCTTACTTTCCAATCTAATCCATTTAAGAACACTATCAAAAGTGCTTCCTACCCAAGTAGTACAAAGATTAAGTTTCTTAGACATGATAGACCAAACTCCCCAGGTGAAAGTACATTCAATAAACATATGCTCCACTATTTCTGCTGCAATCCCACATAGATGGCAAAAATTTAGGCCTAAAATACCTCTCTTGACCAAATTTTCCCAAATTAGGACCTTCTTTTCAAGCAATAACCAATTGAAACATTTGAGTTTCGTTGGTAAACGCCACTTCCATAGTTTGTTACACCGCCATTTTATGTCACTAGTAGAAGCCTTCCCCGTAATGACATCATATGCAACTTTTACCTGTATAATTCCATTAACCATATTTCCACTCCATAAAAGGAGATCATCAATTTCCTTCGATATGATACATGCACTCTTTAATAACTGAATGTATTCCTACAATTCTAATGCTAATTTCCACTCGAACCCTATATCTTGTTCCAAGAACCAATAATTCCCATTATCCCTATGATACGGATTTATTAAATCTGACAGAGTAACGATGCCAATATTATTAAGATGTTCAATCAATTGATTTGACAATTTATAATTCCCCACACAACCTACAAAATGGTCTCTCGCAACTTGTACTTGTGTCCCATCACCTATCTTCCAAATTGACCATTGATTTAACCACTTGAAAGTAGAACTAGTAATTTTCCAAACTTTAGAGGATGAATGATCAGTTTTCTCGCCACCCCTAATCTAATCAATAACTAATGTCTTGTTTAAGTACTTATCTCTGATAATTTGTAACCACAAACCCATCCCAAAGAGGCTTCTCCAAAGACTCTTTAAGGCAAGAGCTTCACCAAAATGAATTAGGTTCTTCAACCCCTAGCCTCCAAAATTCTTAGGTAAAGAGAGAGATTACCAATTAGCCAAATGTATACCCTCCTTATTTTTTCTTCTAGTCCATAAAAACTGGAACATTCTTCTGCTCATTAAATTCAGAATGTAAGAGGGAAGTTTACATAAAAGTGATCCAATAAATCAACACATTCTCCCGTAGACTTCACCAACAGAAATCTACCTCCCAAGGAGAGACACTTACAAGTCCAATTTTCTATCTTCCCTTTAATTTTCTTTATCAAACATAAACAATCATCCTTATGATAGTTGTTAGGTTTTAAAGTGTAACCCAAATATTTCAAGCCCGAATCCAAGATTTCAACCTTGTAAGGCATAAAATGATGCAATTGTTCTAAAAACAAGGTCTTAATATCATACTAAATAAAATTAGATTTTTGACGACTAATTTCCATGCTTTTTGTGACACAAAAGAGTGAAATGACCCTATGATAAGCTTTCCATTCACCCAAATTTCCTCTACCAAAAATGAGTACATCATCTACGAACAATAGAAGGGTCAAAAAAATACTTATAGAGACTTTTATCCCCTTAATGTTCCCATCATGTTTATCCTTACTGATAAGTTTGCTTAGACCGTCAATAAAAATGAGAAATAACAATGGTGATAACAAGAAACGTTATCTTAAGCCCCTAGAACACTTGAAAAAATTAGTAGGGTAACCATTGACCAAAACAAAAACAAAATTACAATGGTCACACACCCCATAATCCAATTTGTAACAAATAAGTCCAATCCAATCGGCAAAAGAACCATCCTCAAAAAGTACCAACTAATCTTATCATATGCTTTGACCAAGTTCATCTTCAGTATCAAAGCTTCCATTTTTTTTTTTTACCTTAATAGAATGTCAACCTTCTTGTATTGTCGCAATTGCATCATGGATGAGTTTGCTTTTAAGAAAGCCAAATTGTCCACATAAATGACCTCCACTAGTTTGTCTTTCAATCTATTAGAAACAATCTTTGTGATGATTTTATAAACCAAATTACACAATGAAATGGGTTTGAAATCATAAAAAAACTCTAGCTTGGATTTATATGGAATTAATGCTATAAAGGTAGTATTCAGAGCTCCTGAAACTCTCCCTTCATGTCTTAATTCTTGATGGCCTTAAGGAGATCCTGATCCATCAAATAAAATAAATTCCAAGGAAGCTCTATAGTCCACCCATAAGGTCTCAGACTCTTTTCTTTGGGAAAAAGATGGAGTACATCATTGATCTCTTCAATAGTGATAAGACCTCCAACCATAACAGATTCCTTAGTGCTAAAGAACCAAGAAAAATGTTTAATTACTTGAATATGTTCAATAAGAAAATTCTTAAGAAAAGTCTTTTGATAGAAATCATATAAGAGAATTTTTGGTCGACACGTTACAAACCAACCAATGTGGTTCATCATCAGGACTAGATGAAGAGGCAGACCATGAAAAAGGCTTAAATAGAGAGCAATGTAGAGACCATAATTTCAAGTAACGACTATTTAAAAAAATATTTAAATTATGATATT
>APFE030693341.1:140366-166932 GCA_000404065.3 Pinus taeda | reverse complement strand
TTCGGAGGATTTCCTCTTGCTTTTCTCTTTCTGCAATCTGATTCTGAAGGTTCTTTCCCTATTCTGAAAGTGCTTCAATCCTTCCTTCAGTAATTATGGTCTACTAGATTTTCTTCATTTCCCGAGCTAAAGAATTTTAAGCTTGAAAGATGTTTCCAAAGGTCGATTGATTCCACTGCTTGATGTGCATTTTGAGATATTTGAGTTTTTGCTGGAATTGAAACATTTTTGTTCCTTTTGGGGGAATGAATATTTTCCACACAAAATGGACCAAATTGTTGAAGTCTGGATGTGTCAGCCAAAATGATTCAAAGCGAAAGGGTCTTCGAGTGGATTTTTCAGGTCTTTGCCATTGAAGTGAGATGGGCCAATGGTCTGATCCAGATAGAGGTAAGATTGAGGCTGAAAAGTCTCCTCCAAGGTGGATGGCATTGTCTAAAATGAGGAATTGATCTAGCTAGGAGGCAATCTGCTGGGTGCTTGATATTTTATTATTCTATGTATAGATTCCATTGTTAAATGGCAGATCAATGAGCCAGTTGTTTTGTATGAAATCCTTGAAATGAGTACTTTCAATGTCCACTTTGATTCGGCCCCCACTTTTTTCCTCAAGTTTAGTGATCATGTTGAAGTCACCACCTGTTATCCAAAGTGGATGGATTCTGGTGGAATTGAGCAAAGTTAACGTATTCAGAATTGCTAACTTGTTCACTGCTTCCTGGGAAAGTAAACATTGGTGAGATGACCATGAACATTGGTCCCTATGATATGGAAGGTAGCTTGAATGAAATAATGAGATGCATGGATATCAGTGAGTGTAATAGCCTGTGCATCCCATGCTATTGCAAGTGCCCCTGAGGCTCCCAAGGTGTCCATTGCTACTATTTGGCTTCCTGGCCAAGCTTTTGAGAGAATGGTGCCAAGTGTGATACTATTACATTTAGTCTCTTGCATGAAGAAAATTTGAGGTTTCTCCTGTTGTATCATGTTTTTGATCATTCTGTATTTCACAAGGCTATTTAACCCTCTTAAATTCCAAGATGGAGCTTCATGATTCAGTATTGAGGAGCGACCTGTAATACTTTGCTAACTTGGAATATCTTCTTGATTCCACCAACATTTTCCCAATGAGGATGGTTCTTTGTAGACCTATCTTTCTCCCTCGTTTCTTGGTATCTTTGGGAATATTTTTCCTGTCCCATTGACTCCTTGGTTGAATTCCTAAAGTTCGTTGTTGATATGCTCTAGAGAGAATTACCTCCAAACTTTCTAGTTGTCTTTTCGGGATTTTGTCAAATTATTTTTTCCTACAGGCTTGCTCAAGGCAAAATATGTCCAGATCTCTTATGTCTATACTTTCAGGCTCTTCTTCCATATGCTTTGGTTCACTGTTTTCTACCAGGAAGTCAGTTGAATGGTTAGGTTCTTGCAGAAAGATATCAATGTCCATACCATTAGGTTTCCAATCGGAATCCATATTGGAAGTGGAGATTGGGAATTCTTTGGTCCATGAGGGCTTTTGTGCTCACCTTGAATCTGTGGGATTGGTTGCAGAGGGTGGCTTGGGTGGCTCAACAAAATGCATGGGGGATTCAGAGGCCAATGATGCTGGTTGAGCCAGGATGTCAAAGTTGTTGCTAGTAGAGGGTATTGAGGCATTGGCTGGGGTATTTTTAGGGTACAAGGCGGGTTTTTTGTGATTATTTTTCCAATTTTTTACTTTGGTAAATCCTTCATAATCAGGTTTCTCTGAGGTGGTATAAGTGGTGGGATTTTCATTTTGCGGGCAATCACGAAAAAGATGGCCATGGGCGCAACATTTTCTACATATGAAGGGGACATGTATGAATAATCTATAGACTGAATCCACTCAAAATCATCATGATATAGATTTACCAAATCCAGAAGAGCTTTGTTTAGATGCATGTAGACACAGATGCAGGCGTAGGAAGTATATCTTCTAAGTTTTGTTTCTTCCGTAATCTTTATGAACTCCCCCCAAACCATTTTCAATGTCTTTTAGTGATTCTTCATCCCAATACTCCAATGGAAGGGAGTATATCCGAATCCAGACTGGTGCCCAACTCAGATCCTCTTTGTCTGGGTTGAATCTTTTGATCCAGTCTCTGAGGTACAAGCCTGCACCATTGAAGAAATAGGGGCCGCCATCGATTGTCCTATTTCTATCTTCTATGCAATTAAAGACCACCGTGAAGAAACCTTTTGGTCCCAGCTGCAAGGTGATATGCCCTTTGGGTTTCCATTTGGCTACAATCCATCCCTACAGGGCTTTCTCCGTTGGCCAGAAGCCAATAAATTTCCCGATTAGAGCATGGTCTTTCATGAACTGGATTTGGGTATTGATTCTTTGACTTGGTAATTCAATCTTTGGTCTCTCTGATGCAACAAGTTTGCAGGTCGCAGAGGTTGCTTTGGGAACCTCATCGTTTCCTTTAGTGTCTTGCTTCCTATTATGGGGCATTGCCACTATTTCCTGTGGCCCTTTCTGTTTACCTTGGTTATTCTGGTTTGCCTGCTTTGTCGTGATGGCAGGCTGATCTGATGTAGATTCCCCCCTAGTTCTATTCTTAAATTGAGGCTCGCTGAAATCATTGGGGGAGGCTTTGAGTCCCCCCCTGAAAGGGAATCCATGACGAATGGGTTATTCGATGTCGTATGCAGTCGCCAGGGGTGCAGAGGTGTTGTTGCAGATGTGCCGTGATCAGAGAAGAACCTCCATTGCAGGGCCTGAGAAAACCCTAATCCACCATGTTTCGCTTAGCCCCCAAGCGCACAGATCCTGTCATGTGTTTTCATTTTTATGATTTCATTATTAAATCCTTGTATGGACAATATATGTCGTAATTTGCTGATGTCAATAGCTTGGGCAAGTACTTATGGACAAGCCTATGTGTATAGGTGTGTGGAAGTTTCCTAATATACCCTTAACCTTAACAATTACTTTAAGTATTAAAGTAATTAACTTTTATAAGATAAAATGAGTTAATATGATGAAATGTAAAGGTTTATGCATTAGTGAATTAGATGAATTTTAAACAATGTTGAGAGCTAATCTCAACTGTGAGTCATTTTGGATATTAGGGTGGTGGATTCTATGAATAACTCAAACTTATAAAAGGAGGGTTAGGCTAAGGGAGAACACACACAAGACATACTAAGCACAAGACACTGCGAAAGTGAGATCACAATGATTGGATGGAGAAGAAGTTCCAATCAAGCATGTTAGGTTCAAGGAAGGTGCAAGGGACAACAAGGGAGATCTAGATCAACTAGGGACATTTGCAAAGGGCTTGCAGCTGGATCAATTCTAGCTTCTTGTTGTATGTATTTTCCTTAATAGGTCATTTTCCTAGGAAGTGAGCCCTTGTAAGTTTTGAATTTAGTAATGGAGTACTTATTTGAAAGGAAAAAAAAATCTTGTGTGCATGTGATTGTGAGATTGACATTTAATTATATTCCACTAATTATAATTGTTAAAATTTTAGTCATGCTTTTTTACTTAGTAGATATAATATTCTAGGAAGTAATTAACTAGGTGCTAGGGTTAGAAAACTAACATGGTATTAGAGCTTAGACTCTGAAAATCAATTACACATAGGCCAAGTTTGTCTAGGAGTCATGAGGCCCAAGTTTGGCCAATGACCATATGAGGCAGTGAGAAAAATAAAAATAGCGCACATGGAGGAAGTATACATCCATATGGTTGAGTTAAGACGATAGAGAAAGGCTAAGAAACTCTTCGACTGCCAAGATATACATAGTGTTAGAGGTTTCAAATTAATTAAAATAAATAAATAAATAAAAGCGGGTGGTGCTACCAAATTCCAGTTAGCAATCATGCAACAGTCATCAATAGTTCAAGGGTTGTACATGGTTGGGGCAAGGAAAAGGTCGACATCGAAGCTAGCCACCAGCCATAAGGATCCAACTACCAACAAGAGGATTCAAGTTTGAGGTCGAGTTGTGGAGCAACCGATAGTCACACAATAGTCACCACAAGTGCATGGGAAACAAAGGTATCGGCCACACACAAGGGTTAAGACCACAAGTCAATCATATGTAAGAGGTCCCAAGGCGATAAGAAGGCTTGCATGGGAGTCAAGGCCACTGCCAACAGATGAAAACACAACCATAAGGAGCTAGTATTGGTTAGCAGAGTCGCTAGGGAATTGTTGTCATCGTCAGTAGAACAAAACACCGACAAAGAAAAGCAACCACGATTATGTTAGAAGATAAGACAGATGTGTAGTCGTTAAGTGAAGCCATAGGCCCAAACAACCCACAACCACAACTACATATGATCGTCACATAGGAGGAAATTAATATTTTATGTACAACAAGAGAAATCGTAGTGACTGTACAAGGTAACTAAGTAAGTCATCCAGATCGTAGTGTAGATGGGTGTGCTATAACAACATGGTATATTAGGTATGAAGGATACTACCAGTACAACTAGTGTGATTGGTAAAATTCATATTTCAGAGGGAGAGAGGAATATTGTACCAACCAAAGTTTTGGTAGAAAACTAAATTTTTATGGGTGTTTCAAAGGAGTGAAGCAAAGAATCACTAAATTTTTTTGCATATCTATAAACTAACAGTGTTTTCTATTCGCTGAGTGTTAGAAGGACTTAACACAAAGAGAAATGATCAAATTTGGAAATGGCAACAACCATTTTCATATTTGAGGATAGGTTGGATAGAGTTTCTAGCTTCTTTCCTTAAAAGGAAAGGGTTATCTTGTTGCTAAAGTAACATGACCTTTGGGAGTTTGCAAAAAAGTTTGTTCTAGAACCAACAAATCTAGAAAATAAAGTTCCTTATGAGAATAAATACATTAAATCCAAGAGGATTATCATGAATGTTGTGAAGGAACATTTGATCCCACACTTGGTAGAAACAAAGCTGACCAATGAGATGTTCGAGGCTCTAATGGGCCTATTCTAGAGTGAAAACATGAACAGGAAGATGATCTTGAGAACTAACCTTAGATCAATCTAGATGTAAAGGTTTGATAACGTTTTTAGTAACTTCATGAGGATAACCTAGACATGGGGTCAAGGCTTGCAACCATTGGGGAGAAAATGGACGACATAGAGCTCACAAACATGACACTGAATGGTTTTCCCAAGTCATGAGAACCATTTTTCAATGGGATTTGTTCTCGGGAGTACATTTTCAATTGGGAGAGGCTTTGGGATGATTACATCCAAGAAGAGACTCGAGAGGAATATAGGGCTACCAAGCAGGGAGATGGAGATGAGAACTTGGCCCTAGTCATTATGGCCAAGAAAGGAAAAGGGGAGGGTTCCAAGGGTAACAATGAGGGGTAACCTCTCAGCTAGGGAAGAAGGAGGGAGGACTTGAGCAAGCTTAAGTGCTTCATTTTCCACAAAAGTGGGCACTATGCATTACAATGTGTGAAAAAGAAGATGAAGGACAAGTCACAATAGACAGTAACATCAACAAAGGTTCAACTTAATGAGTTTGCGGTAAAGTTTGAGAAGGACTTATCATTCGTCTCTTGTCTATCTACCAACACAATCACAAAGAGTGTTTGATATAGACTTATGCAAGAACGAAATAAAATTCCGATATAAACATAAACACAAAGATACAACAAAAATAAATCTTCATTTCATTAATATCAAAGAACTAGAAGATGCTAACATACAAAATGGAAATAAACTAGTTCAGGTGATGGTATCTTATCTCTGAGAAGAGAGGTGGTGGCTACATGCCTCTGAACTGTGTTACAATATTATTGAAAAACAAAGGGAAACCATAAACAACCAAAACCCTAACCCTAAGAGATGGAATGCCCAGAGTTTGGGGGCCCTGTTGGGGTTAGTTGGATAGCCAATTTCTTGGGGTCGTAACTTGGTCACGTGATCTTCATTTGGCACATACAATACCTTGTTAGAAATGTCTCTTTTAGTACTACAATATTTGCGACAAGCCCTTTCCTATAGCTTTGGGCCTGTTGCGGACCTAAAAAAATGTTGTTTAGGGGGTCAAATAGCTCCAGAAGTTTAGGACCCGAAAAAATGCTAAAAATAGTAAATTGTGCTATAATCAAGGAAGCTAATGAAACCAACTGGAGGTCCAGGTGGTATAGGTGGGTGGCCACAAATATCCACCTGGATCAATCCTCCCCCCTTATGAAGCAATGGTCCCCATTACGTGAAGAGCCTCCATGAGGTGAGGAAATTTATGTTGAACCTAGTCTCTGGTGAGCCACTTACCCTAGTGAAGGAGTTGGCCTGCCTTAACAACTAGATATAGCTAGATCCTCTGCAGGCGAGTGTTCTTGATCTATATGTCCATGATATTATTAGTCATTTCCTGTTCGATACAACTTGGGTTGAGCTTTGTTGCTGTCAGCTGCTCAACAATATCTAATGTGTACAACAATGGGGGAAAGTATGGCCGCATCCGATCAACATTAAATATTGGGTGCATGCCAAGGAACGATGGATTGTTGAGCTTAAAATCATTGTCTCCTACAACCTTAGTGATGGTGTAAGTCCCATATTGGAGTGGGTGAAGATTGTGTGGGACCCATCGGGGCAATCCTTCTATAAATGTAACCAAACTTTGTTTCCAACCTGGAATTTGTATGGCACCTGATGTTGATCATGACATTATTTGTACTTAGCATTTGCTCTATCCTAAATGTCATGGACCTATTGGAAGATGTGTTGAATGCATTCAATGACGTTGGTAGCTCTGTCAGCTTCACATTAGACATGAGATGCATTTGCCTGAGTAGTTGCAAGTGGTATGGAAACATCAATGGGACATAGTGGCTGGAATTCCAACCCCAACTGAAAGGGGATGTGTCCAGTTGAGTTGTAAAGAGCTCTGTTGTAGTTATGTTGGACATAGGGGAGGATTTCATCTTATGTGCATGAATGCTTCAAGTTGTACACATGCAGGATGTGCACAATCATCTTGTTGACGACCTATGTTTAGCCATCAGTTTGGGGTTGGAAGGTCATGAACTTAATGAGCTTGGTATCCAACAACAACCAGGGGCTTGACCAAAATGTACTTAGGAACTTGTTTTCCTGATTTGAGATAATGGACTGTGGGATCCCAAAGTGTGACCATACTCGTTCAAAGAAGAGTTTGGTAGTGGCTTCTGTTGTGATACTCTTCTTGGAGGCCACCAGAATGGCCATCTTAGAGAATTTGTCGATGACCACAAAAAAATAATCATTTCCATGCTTGGTAGAAGGAAGGCACAACATGCAATCCATGGAGATGGATTCCCAGGGCCAGTTAGGAGGAGCAAGAGGAGTATACATGCCTTGCTTCTTGATTGTAGATTTGGAAATGGCATAGGTAGTGCAGGATATGATGTACTTCCCAACATCCTGTAGAACGTTTGGCCAATAAAAATACTTCTATAGCACTACCATTGTTTTTTCTACCCAAAATGTCCAACGAACCAACTGTAGTGTGCCTCCCAAATCATCTTGGCACACTCGCTTGAAGGAACACAAAGGTGTCCCAACTGGCATAATAGTGCATCTTGGAGGTGAAATTTTGGAAATTGCTTTCCTTCCAAGAGCATCTAGTATGTGGTGTCAAATTCTGGTTCACTATTGTAAATATGTGGCCATCCCAAAGTCTTGTGTCCACAAGAGTTGAGCATAGTGGTTAGTGCCATAGCCGGTGGTCGGTTATGGTAGTCTGCAACATTATTGTTGCTTCCCTTCTTGTACTTAATGTTCAAATGGAACTGTTACAAATATGTGGACCATTTCTGATGGTGATCATTCTTCAACCTTCCTTGTGTGTGTATGGACTGTAGGGGTCCATGGTCTGTGTGGATGACCGTTTTCTTCCCCATAATGTAATGCTTCCATTTTTGGTAGGCCTTCACAATGGAATACATCTCTTTGTCATAGGTGGGATACATTCAAACTATATATGAAAGTGTCTCACTATGATATGCCACCGGATACTCCTTTTGGGTAAGAACTGCATCAATAGCATAGTCGAAGGCATCTGCCTCAATTTCAAATGGTTTTTGCAGGCCTGGTAATGTGACAACTAGTGCAAAGTAGAGGTGATGCTTCAACTCAGCAAACATCTTCTGTTGGGATTCGGACCAAAAGAGCTTTTCTTTCACTCCGCCCTTGGAGACTTGACTCAAATTCCAAGTGATATGAGAGAATCCCAACACGAACTTGCAATAGAAATTAGCAAGACCCAGAAATCTGCGGAGCTCTGTTAAAGTGGTTGGAGTTGGCTGATCCCGAATAACTTATATCTTGGCTAGGTCTACATGCACAACCCACTCATCAATGATGTACCCTAGATATTGAACCCGAGTCATACCAAAAGTGCATTTCTCCAAATTGGCACACAATTTGTGTTTTTACAGGGTTTAGAGGGCTTGTCGAATATTGTGTAGGTGCTCTTCCCAACTCTAGATGAATATCAAGATGTCGTCCAAATAAAATACCACAAACGAGTTGGTGAAGGACCATAAGATGTCATCTATCAGCCTCATGAAGTTTGTTTGGGCATTCGTCAACCCAAAAGGTATGACCAACCATTTGAAAAGGTCTTCCTTGGATTTGAAGTCAGTCTTCCACACATTAGAGGGTTCAATTGGTACCTGGTGATAATTGGACTTCAAGAAAATATTGCTGAAATATTTGGCCCCCTTGAGCTGGTCCAGAAGGTCATCAATTTTTGGGATTGTATACCTATTCTAGATAGTGATCTTATTCGATTCTGTATAGCCAATACAATGCCTCCACGTTTCGTCCTTCTTCTATACCAACACGATCGAGCTCCTACAACGTGATGAACTTCTCCTGATGTGCCCTTTCTGCAATAGTTCTTGAATATGCCTCTTGATTTCATTGTTGTCTAGAAAAAAGCGTCAATAGATCGGTCTGTTGGGTAGCGGCATGCCCTAGGTCAAATTGATGGAGTGTTTGACCTGACAGTGTAGGGGTACCCATGTGGGAGAGGTGAAGATGTCCCTATTCTCCTCCATGGCTGTGTTCATCTATTGTTGTCATGCAAAGGAGCTTGTCTAGAGGTTGTGGATGTGGCCACAATATTCCCCTTGATTTGAGGGTGAATCATAAGGAATACAAATTTCCTAGACTGGGAAATGGTTTTACTACATTGTTTAGCATAGATTAAAGAAAAGGCAGTAGGCAACGCTACCTCTGGTACCCTGTACAATTTATATCCCAAAGTAATACTAACATAATGAGGCCTATATTCATATACATCATGATGCTTCCATAGGTATGGCTGACCTAATAAAACATCATATTCTTTCAAAGGGGCAACATTGCACAATACATCATCTGCAAAGGGCTTGATGCTATAAGGTAGGTGGCACTGTTGGTTGACAAGGAGATCTCACCCTTAGTGGAGCCACCCAATGGTGTATGGAAGTGGGTGCGACATTTTTGGTAGCTTCAATCTCTTAATGACCTCAATTGAGATTAGGTTCTTTTGGCTCCCACTGTCAACGTTGAATTGCACCTATGAACCCTTTACCCACATTTGCGAGTGGAATAGTTCCCCCCCTCCTCTTGATCCTCAAGTTCCACCTTTTGGAGCTTGGTGGTGGCTACCATTGCAGTGGGTATTGCATCAAGGATCTACTTTCCCTTTTTGGGTTTCGGCTCAGAATCAAAGCATGCATTTGTCTTTGAGTCTTTTAGCTGGACCACCAGCACCTAATTTGCATGACATTCGTTCATTTTGTGAGTGGAAGTTTTAGGTAACTCACACCATTTGTCAGCGTCCTTCTTCGCCTTCTGGTTATTCTTGGCTTGCGCCTTAGAGGATTTTTCCTAGGTGGTCATGGTTTGGCTTTGCCCTTTTCTCTGTGGCTTGGGGTTGACTTTTCTCGACTTTGGGTTCGTAGATATGAAGTCTTGCTTCTTCTTCTTAAATTTCTACTCAATCTTCGAAGCATATCGGTATGTTGCACCAGGCAGGGAGATGTCCATGAACTCCATTTCCTGCTGAATGTATTTTTGCAAACAACTATGGTACTTGAGCACCATATGTCTCTCAGAATCTTTGATATCCAACTTTGTGCCCAGGGTATGGAAAACATTCATCAACTCATGCACATCTTGATCCCTTTCCTACCACAACATAGTTCAACATGGTAATATTATTCCTTGACAATGTCTTAGAAAGAGTTCCAAGAGGGTACGGATTAAAATAGAGAGGGTTCATTGACCTGCCTCTCACAATAAGTTTCCCACCAATCCTTAACATAAGTGGCGACTTTAAGTAGTGCAAAAGCAATCTTCTCCTAGTTGAAGAAATAATGGACTGAAAAAATAACCTTCCAGCAGATTTAGCCATTTATCTACAACATTTGCATCTATTTGACATTCGAATATAGGGATATAGAATTTAACTTGTTCCTTGAAGGGAGCAACGCCTTCGAAGTGACTGTTGGATGAAGATGTGTCGTAGGTTGGCATTCGCCAAAGGATCTAGGAAAAGTTTTCCATCATTTCATTCCTTTGTCACTCAGGGGATTGTTCGAGAAACATTTTGATAGGATATCCTACTCCCTTGCCTTTATTTTTTACCACCATGGGAGGTCCTCAGTTTCGGTGGGGTTGGTCTTGCAAGGGCTCAGCTATTTCAAGTCCCAACTCCTTATACCCCAACCTAATTAGGGACATGCACAAAAAAATAGAGAAAGAGAAGACTGCTCTAATACAACCGATCTGAAATTATGAAGGAAAGAAGAAGAATACAAATATAAAAATAAACACATAGATGCAGTAGAAATAAATCTTCATTTCATTAATATCAAAGAACTAAAATATGCTTACATACAAAATGGAAATAAACTAGCTTGGGCAATGGTAGCTTATCTCTGAGAATAGATGTGGCGGCTACATGCCTATGAATTATGTTGTAATGAGGCTCAATGGATTTTTTATTATTGAACAACAAAGGGAAACCCTAAAAAACCAAAACCCTAACCCTAGGATATGGAATGCCAAGAGTTGTGGGCCCCATTGGGGTTAGTTGGACAACTAACTTCCTAGGGTTGTAACTTTGTCATATGATCTATGTTTGGTGTGTATGATACCTTGTTAGAAAGGTCTCTCTGAGTACTAAAATATTTGTGGAGCCTAATATAGATCTATAAGTTCAGGATCCAAAAAACTACTGAAAATAGTAAATTGTGCTATAATCAAGTAAGTTGATGAAACCAGCTAGAGGTCCAGGTGGAATAGGCGGGTGGCCACCAATATTCACCTAGATCAGTGCTTGGTACTTGGATAGTGGTGCATCATGTAATATGGTAGAGGCTTGAGGACTATTTAACATTCTAACAAAGAGAGATTCGTATTTACATGTGGAGCTTCGTAATGATGCCAAGGATGCAGTGAAGGGGGTTAGAACCTTTAAGTTCTAGCTAGATCTAGGAGGGACTTTGGAAGACAAGGATGTGTTATTTCTACCAAGACTAAAGAATAACTTTCTTTTAGCACCAATGATTGCAGACAAAGGATATTAGGTCATGTTCATTAATAGGCAAGTGCTTTTTCTTTTATAGGAGTATGGCCCAAACACAAAAGTGGCCATCAAGGTTAGAGAGAGAAACTTATAGAAGTTGACAAGAAAAGCTACTTGGGACTTAGTACATGATAATGACAACCTGCATGAGCTATGACATAGGAGGATGGGACACTTGCACTATAAGAAGTTGTTGATTTTGTGGGAGTTTATCACTAATCTCCTATATTTCAACATTGAGCAGCATAGTGTGTGTAGAGGGTGTGCACTTGACAAGAATGCCAAGGCTAATTTTCCAAGCAATGATAGTAGTTCCAAGGGGATCTTGGAACTTATTCACTTAGATGTATGTGGATTAATGTTAGTGGAATCAATATAGTCAGAGCAAAATACTATGTCACATTCATTGATGATTATTCAAGGAAAACCTAGATCTTCTTTGTAAATACCAAGGATGAGGTCTTCATTCAGTTCCAAGAGTTCAAGGCCTATGTGGAGAACTAGATAGGCAAGAGGATCAAGTTCTTGAGGTAAAACAATGAGGAAAGTAAACCTCCAATGTATTCAAGAATTTTTTCAAGGAGGAAGGGATCAAGAGGGAGATGACAATCTCATACAACCCTCAATAGAATGGTGCTGTGGAGAGAAAGAGTCGGTTCATCATCAATTTTTCCAAGGAAATGATACATGACCAAGAGCTATGATGTTTCTTTGTGAAAAGGAAGGTAAAACACAAATTTATGTGTAGAACATGAGTCCTCATAGGATATTGGAAGAAAAGACTCATGAGAAGGCATTCAAAGGGATGAAGCAAGAGATAGGGAACTTATGCATCGTTGGTTGTCCAATATACATCCATGTTCATATGGAGAAGAGGATGAAGCTAGAACCTTCATGATAGAAGGGAATTTTTGTTGGGTACAATGATATTTCAAAGGCTTACAAGATATTCATACTAACACAAAGGAAGATAATTTTGAGAAAGGATGTTAGGTTTAGGGAGAATTTAGCATCCAGAAAGTCCCATGATTTTCCACCAAGAATAACCAAGGACAAGGGGAAAGTGGCTCTGAAGGTAGAGAAGCTTGTAGAGGCTCCCAATCTAGGGATTCAACCTTAAAGTGGGGAGGATTCAATAGCTCCTTCTAGTTTTTTTAGGAGACCCAGGTGGTTTGAGTAGACATTAAGGGATGCTCAGGAGCTTCTGGAGGATCCTAGGAGCACATTTAGGGAAATCATTCCTCTGAAGAAGTTTCCAAACTATATGATACTAATGAGTAGAGTCCTTAAAGAGGTAGTAGACTAGGAGGTTTACAGGAAAGCCATGGTAAAATATTATGCATGGGGCATTGTTCCAAGGCTGGAGGTACAACAATTCCTAGGTGATTCTTTAGGAAGTACCTTCCTTGCTAAGAAAGAGTGTTTGAGTAGGTACTTCCACACAAGCTTATGTGTCTAGATGCATGGAAGAGTTGCCTAATAGACCCTTAACCTTGGAAATTACTTTAATCGTTAAATTAATTGAATTTTATAAGACAAAGTGAGTCAATTTAATGACATGCAAGGGTTTGTGCATTAGTGAATTAGATGGATCTCAACAGTTGATCTCAAGAGATAATGCTATCTAATCTCAATTGTCAATTGCTTTGGATATTAGGGTTGTGGATTCAACAAACAAATCAAAGTTGTAAAAGGAAGGATAGGTTAAGGGATAAAACATACAAAACATCTTGAGCTTAAGACAGTGAGAGTGAGACCTCAGTGATTAGGTGGAGAAGGACCTCCATTCAAGTATGTTGGGTTTGAGAAAGGTGCAAGGTACAACAAGGAAGATCCAGATCAGCCAATGAGTTCTGTAGAGGGCTTAATTATCTAGATTTGTTTTAGGTGATTGTTGTATATATCTTCTTGAGTGGGTCACTTTCCCAAGAAGGGAGCCCCTGTAAGTTTTGAACTTAATAAATGAAGGATTGATTTGAAGGGAAAAAATCATGTACATGTGATTGTGGGTTTGGTATTTAATTGTATTCTATTGATTATAATGGTAAAAAATCTAGCCATGTTTTTCATTTAGTAAATCTAATATGCTAGGAAGTAATAACCAAGTTCTAGGGTTATAAAATTAATAATAATATTTTATTGTTTTTACTCTTAAACATTCTTCCTTATGACATATTTCACTATGTTATAACTTTGTTGGAATTGAGAAAGATTTGATTTATACATAAAAATATTAATGTCCTTGAAGTAAAAGCATGTGGTAGTTGCCCTTGCTAATGCTCTTTTTATTTAGAGATAAAGGATTTTAATGCCCTCAAAGCTAGTGCCTCCAGTGGTTTCCCTTGCAAATAAATTTTATTATTTGAATAGTGGATTCCTTTGCCTATCATTTTTATTTTTTAGATGTTCAAACTGTAATATTTTGGATCCAACATTTATAGGCTTTCTTTGCCAACCCCTTTTGTTTAGAAATTTGGATTTTTAATTTCCTTTGACGATAGTGCTCAATGTAGGTGCACCCATGGGGTACAATATTTTGAAGGTTGGACCAAGGAGTGCTTAAAAACTTCATTTTTTTTAATCTCTATCAATTTGAAGAGTTATTCTGAAAGTAGAAGTATAATGAAGGGAGTCATGGACTTAAAATAATGAAGGTTCTCATAGTATATGCTAGAGAATTTGGGAATGGTTTCATTATTTCCATGAAGCTTCCAAAGCAAAATTGAATTGATGTCTACTATCAAACCACATCAATTAAGACCTGACATATGATTCAATTGTTGGTAGTCCAACTGTTGATTCAATACGTTGGAAGTTGGGGCAACTGAGTGGTTTGAATTCCATAACTTCAAAAATGAATAAGGGATTTTGGCTCTTTTGTGGTTGGCCATATGAAGAACAAAGAGTGGACAAGGGGTTTTGTCATTCAAATCAAATTTTGTGTGAGATAATAAGGCTTAATAGATTTTTATTTATATAAAATGCTCCATATTCCATTATTATATCAAAAAATTACAAATTACAAAAAAAAAAAATATGATGCAACCACAACAAGTTAGACTTGATAGAAAAAAAGAGCATAGCTCATCAAAACTAGCCACACAAGTCTATGCATATTTAAGAGACATAAAGTGCCACATTGTTCAAAGAAGAAAACAATAAACACAAGGGCCAATTTCCTAAAGAAAATTGGCATATCATGATGCAATAGGAACCATACCCACATCGAGAGAAGGGTATTTTCCTTGAAGGGGATGCCCTCATCCTTTAGATGCCAACTCATGATCCACAATTATAATCTTTCATTCATTATTGCTTTTCTTGGGTTCTTCATGGTGTTCTAGTTATAAGATGGGCCAAAATATCACTAGGAAACCTATCAAGCTTGGGGGTTTGTTGGGGCCTCTTGTTAGACCCCAAATTTGTCTTCTTTCTTGACACTATTTAATAGTGCAACATGCCCTATGTCTATGCCAACATCTACTAGAGTATAGAGAAGCAGAGTGGGTAGGTGAATGTTCTTCAAGGGGAAACATTTCTCATCATCCACAATGCACTAGAATAATAGTCCATTAATTCATGCATGTCAGCTCATTCCATCTCCTCCGTCTCCACTATATGCATCTACACCTAGATATACAAAATCAAGAGGAAACCAATTAGATAACCTTCATGAAAAGTAAATATGTTGTTTTATTGTGGTAGATTAGGAAAAATACCTTCATTTCTAGTTTTCTAGAGATGATATATGGGGTCAACTCTAATACAGTGCCAAGTCATGTGAAAATTAAAACATTGTGGAAGAGGATATCTTAATATAGAAGCCTTTCAACATTTAAGTGGGGAGTAGGGAATGACATAGTTTAGATTCCCACTCCCAAGTTGATTTAGTGTATAAAAAAAATAGATGCTTTGGAATTTTTTTATATGGATGACCTCAATGCACCAAGGATCCAACAAAATGATTTTTTTAGGTTCAATGTGCCACTTTCATATTTACTTAATTAGTGGTCTTCTCCTTAGACTCGATTCTCAAAAATTTGCAGAGATAATGTCCATAATAGGTTTCTTTGTAAGCTAGTTATATTTAGTTGAAGGTTTATATTTCATAAATCCCAACATTCTTTGGTTTCATCTCTAGTCTCTCCACCACTCTCAAGCCCCTCAAGGGCCAAGATTAATAAAGTGTTAATCAAGGACCTATTCTTAAACCTTTTTAGGATAATCTTATTTAGATTATCAAGCTTAAAATTCATTTTCAGGGTCTATTGGAGCATCCAATATCTAGATTGGTTATCATAGATGTTTCCAATAACTCTAATGCCTTTTTTTATCAACCACTTCACTGAAAAGCAAGGGTCTTCTACTAGTGATTCCCCTTCCTAGAAAATGACTAGGGATCACCAAATATGGTGATCATTGAAGGAGATTCAATATCTAAGTGGGCCACTTTTCCACACTAGTGTATGCTTAATGAACAATTAAGTATTCCATATGTTTTTAGAAAAAAATGTCCTGATTATATGGATGGGGATTAGAGTGTTCAATAACATTTGAAGATTAATTTTTCGAAGTCTTTTAACCATGGGGAGATTTTAAGGTAATGTGGTTATGCAATACGAATTTTTAGGCTTCCTTGTTTTCCATTAACTGAATGATCCACTTATCATACAATACTTGGGCTTGTGTTTAGATGGAAAAAATACCAATACCTCCTTTCTCCCTAGGGTTGAAATAGAGATTCCATTTAACCCTATGGAAACCTTTGTCACTATCAAAGTTTCCAGATAATACATTTTTGAGTATTTTTTTATAATTTAGCATAGGCATGATGTGCCAAAGGAACCCAGTAGAAAGAGTAACATATATGTGTTGTTGTAAGAACCTCGATACAAATTTGAATTTAACCCTATGGAAACCTTTTTCACTATCAAAGTTTCCACATAATACATTTTTGAGTATTTTTTTATAATTTAGCATAGGCATGGTGTGCCAAAGGAACCTAGTAGAAAGAGTAACATATATGTGTTGTTGTAAGCACCTCGATACAAATTTGAATTTTTTATGAGAGATGGGGATTTGAGATCCATTTTTAAATCATATTCGATACTTTTAACTTCAATACTTCCTATAATACCTTTTGGGAGGCTTCAAAGGTGAAAAAATTCCAAGGAATTTGAACTTCCTAAGCTATAACCAAGTCCTTCCCTCACCTACTAAGTAGTTGAGGGTTTATTGATGGTTATGTTGGTAACATTGAATTTTTTCCAACAATTATTTCAATATCAAATACTCACAAAAAATTGCAAGTAATCCATGACACTACCTAAGGATTGTTTATCTTCATTGATAGTATGGAAAGATTCATTTGTAAAGTGCCCATTTACAATTTTCTCTTCATTTGGCCTAAGAAAGGAAATGCCTCATATAGGCCCTTGAGGCATTATATTGAGGATGAGATCACTAAGAGGTTCAACATCCATCACCTAAATGGCTAGAGGTAATCAATGAGAAAAAGAGGCCTATTTCTTCAAATTTGACTTGGCTAACAAAAAGGTGGGTTGTTGCTTTGAAATTATATGGCCTTGAACAATTTGATAAATAAAGGGACAAATTCAAGTGGCTTCAACATGGCATGGATGAAGAGCCACTCTACCTTGTCATATTCATTTTTAGAATCTATCTTAATGATATGGGATTTAAGGCCTTAGCTCTATGCTCATACCATACCTTGCCAAATTATGATGAAATTATCCAAAATGTATTGATCCTTGATCAACTTGTCTACTTCGACCTAATAAATTTTGGCAAAAAGTGATTTACCCATAACATAGGCACTTTTAGTAGGAACTTATATGAGACATTTAGAATACTTAACAGCCTCCGTCTTTTTATAAGATCTAGGTTTCCTAGTTTTGGATTGAACTTGATAATCCCTTTGTTGATACAGATAAAAAGTGTATCAATTAAAAAAACCTCTTTGCACACCTATAGATATCATGACCCACAAATTCATAGGGGTGATTATGAAACTCACTCAAAATGTTGTCTTGTACAAGGAATTTATCATTAACCATCTCTTTAAGGGAGTTTGTCAATTCATCCAATGTTATCCCTTGATCACACCAATTTTGTGGTTCTTGCATTCACTTTATCGAGACTATATCAATAAAATTTTGCATGGAAACCTTCTGTCCTCCATCATTCTTTGTGGTTGAAAAAATAAATTAATAAACCATTTTTCAATGTTCATCTAGTTAGTGATTCTATCATATCCAATTTTGAGCACCTTAATAGGATCGAAACCTTACTCAGAGGCGAGGGACTTTAAAATTCCCTTAGTAGGCATGTCACTTGGTCTAATACAATGGATTTTATCTCTAATTTGTGTCCTCCTTGATTTCTAAGTCTCATCAAACTTTAGCACATGTCTCAACTTGATTGCTTTGTCCTCGGTTTTTCATTGAAGGGACTTAGTTGAAGCATTACTAAAACTCCCTCAAGATCCTCCATATTTGCCTTATGTTATCTTATTTTGAATGTCATTGCATGCCTACCATAAACTCTCAAACATGTGATGGCTCTTGTATTTGAATCTTCCCACCAGAATATCCAGTCTCCTCATTAGGGTTTTAGATTTATGTTCTAGTTTAATTCTTTTACTTTATGAAACATATGATTATTCTTGAAATAGACAATATTTAACATAAATTGAGAGTTCATCGCCTTGGACTTATAATCCCTAGGAAATGGAGAAAAATATATATTGATGATAAAATGAGGTGATATCTCCCACTACATGAACCAATAATCTTCCCTCATGACCAAAAGAAAAATATGATTTTCTCCAATAGATTTACTCCATCTAATATTTTCAAGACATGCTTGTTTCCTTTCTTGAAGTTAGACCAAGTGAACCAAATCTTCGGTAAGTATTTTCTTTGAAAATTATTAGGGTCATATAAGTTGATTCTAGTTTTAACTTTGTTCTAGGCTAATTATTCATTTGGGGGCATCCAAGAAAAGGGAATACCTTCCTTTCCCTCCCAAGTTTCCACAATGTTGTGATCACTAGGTCTTGAGAGTTCTTTATAAATTTTGTGCCAAAGGGATTCCATTTTGGTAGCATCACTTGGTACATGTGTGTGTGTTGTAGGCCTAAAACTTGGCCTTTGAAATCAAGTAGGATCCATACAATAATGTTGGTAGCACCTGAATTTTGTTGGATAATCTCTCTAAACACATTTCAATGACATAAGAGTTACAACTCTCCTTTTGTGTTCACCATGGTTATCCAAAAAGGAAAAATAAATAATCAAACTAGCCAGAATGTCAATTAAGGAAAAACCTAATAAATTAACTTCTTCTAGACACAAAATATAATTGTTAGTAACATCTCCTAGTCTATGAACCATGGATTTATGAAAGGGGTTAATAAGTACCCAAATGTTCCATGATATTACATTAATTAGGCACCTTCAAAAAGAAAAAAAATTCTCCTTTCCTTCCTTCCCAAATGGAGTGTTGAAGGTATTTGGAGAATTCATAATCTACATATGGGGCAAGAAATAATTATTCAAATGCTTTTTGTATCTTATGAGAATCATCACATGTAGGTGTCTATGAAGAATTGGTTATTGGGCTAGAAGAAACAAAGAAATTGAATATCCTCAATATTGTTGTTTTTGGAGATTCTGAATTAGTAGTCAAAAGGTGATAAATTATTACCAAACAAAACATCCAAAGCTTAGATCACATAGAAATGATTTATTGGATTTGATGGATAATTTATTTTTGGATTTTTATATTAATTCATTTCCTCGAGATCAAAATAATTTGGTACATTCCCTTAAAGCCTCAGCTAGTACCTTCAAACCACTTGTAAAACCATAACAGAGATATGAGGTATAGGCCTTCAACTCTAGATCACATAAAGCATTAGCATGTGTTTGAATACGAACCGTAGATAAAGAGGTTCTTGGAAATAATTGATGAAATTTATGTCATTCATATTATTCACCATTCAGAAGAAGAGGATGATATAGAGTTTGCTTATTATAAATCCAAGTGGATTGATATGATTACAAATCACAATATTATGCAATTAAAAAATAATTCCATCCCTCAATGATTGGTACCTTTGGAAAGGTTATTTGATCACAATGATGTAGCTCTTAACCCACTATCAACTTGCATACATAAGAGATAGAAGATTGTAATATTGGAACTAAATGAAAGCCAAATCTTATCAAACTTTCGAAGTCATTGTCAGAAGAAATGAAAGATATGTATATAAATATTTTTAAATAATACATTGATGGTTTTGCATGGAAGTTGTTGTCGCTAATAACACACCCTCAAAAATTTTGGCCTACATCCAAATTTTAGAGCCTACTTTGACTTTGCATGTTGTCATTGCAAATTCTAAGAGCCATTGCATGTGTTCTATCTAAGTTTTATGGTCCCATTTGTGAGAAGATTGAAGTGTCATCTTCTAGCATGTTAAGTGTTGCACATTGTACACAAACTAGTTTTGGTGTGTTTCGGGGGTAATTCTTGTGCAAAAGAGTTGTTCTCACATGAAAATATATATTGCACTCATCTCCAAAGTTACAAGCATTGTCACACAAGTGTCGTCACGATTGTCGCAAAGTGTATCTTTGGTGCCGCACTTGGTGTCAATGATCGCAAAGTTTTTGCATTGAGGAAAGTATGATATTCATGTGTGTTGGCATTATGAGACACATGTTGTCCTTGATGGCAACTCACTCAGATGAAAGTTCACAGTGCAACAGGTTAACAACAAAGGATTACAGATCAGACTCCAAAGAATGAAGAAAGAGAGGTATACACTAGTTCACTTTGTCCAAGGCGCGTATACACGCAGTTTAATAGAACAAAAGTAGCATATAACGTATACACACACTTTCACAGAAGGAAAGCACATACATGTTGGAAAACCAAGTTTTTGGTCCAAGGTATTTGATCCAAGGTATTTTGGTCCGAGGTAATTAGTCCGAGGCATTTGGTCCAAGGTATTGACCCTAGGTATTGGGTCCAAGGTATTGGTCCTAAGTGGTTTTAGTCCAAGGTATTGAGAAAGGCCTAAGAGTATACAAGGAGGAAAAGATCATTAGGCCAAGGGGTGCAAGCAATGAGATTCTAAGAAATACTTCTATGTGAAGTATATATTATGTTGCAGGGTTATGTTTGGGACTGGATCTGAAATTTTCGTGTGCACCTTGAGTTTAATATTGGATCAAGAATCATGAGACTTGAAATGACTTATTTTTGAATGATCTGATATTGGTTGAGACCAGATCTGATGTTTTGCACCTGTTCTACTTGCTATCTATCATGACCTAGGTTTGTCTAAAGTCTGAAACTGCAGCAAAGTTCTAAGTTAAAATTTGCAGATCTGTACGCAGGTTCATCTCGGCCAAAGCGCTCTACACGCAGGTTCGACTCTTTCAAGTAGCATATACAAAAAGAAAATCTTATGTTCAGGTCTGACTAATCTATCTGATCAAATTCTATTGTTTTACTGTTGTTTGTCAATGAAGTCCTCTTAGATCTGAATGTAGAATTGTTATATAAGGAAATTGAGTCTAATTGATTGATTGATTGAAAAGGAAGGGTGATACTTTATACTATCTATTTTGAACTCTGTAATATGATAATAGATCTTCAAAATGTCACTGATTGGTACAGTCTGTGGTTCAAAAGTTTATGATTCAGTATCTTTAGAGATATATGCAGGTTGGTTTACAGGAAGTAGCGTATACACACAGGTTGGGTTCAACCAAGTAGCGTATACACTCTAATGCATGTTTTTGAGGTTACAGCTAGTTCTGGATGATGATGTAGGGTTCTCGGTTCAGCACAGTGTTCTGGTGTTAGTGATCTGATTGTTTAGATTAATTGAATATTGGTTGATGCAGTTTAAGTTTAAAAGGCTTTAATGGGTCGAGCGTGAAAATTTGATGAAATGTGGCCTTCATCTTGTGGTGTTGTGATCCAGGAATATCCAGTTTGAAAATTCATGAAATGTGGTCCCTAGTGGAAGAGTGGAGTTTTCTGTAGGTTGGCACCTACGTACTAGTAAACGTATTAGCTAG
Source organism: Pinus taeda (assembly GCA_000404065.3). NCBI lineage: Eukaryota > Viridiplantae > Streptophyta > Pinopsida > Pinales > Pinaceae > Pinus > Pinus taeda. Next base: position 145,256 of record APFE030693341.1, on the reverse strand, counting down.
TACAAGAGCTAGGGGGTTGTAGCTCCCTTCTAGTAGAAGCTGGAAAACAAGAGAAGGTTGTAACCTTCTGCAAGTAGAAGCCTACGTACTGGTATGAGTATGCACCAGTACAAGATTGTAAACAGATTTTCTTATTATTAAAAGAAGATAGAGACGACAATAATAGGTGGATTTTACCCACATTGGGTTTCCACCTTAAATCTTGGTGTTCATGTGTGTTGCTTATGTGTGATGCTTTATTCTGATTTTACTAAACTATCTAATAAATTTCTGATATACTGGTTTAAGCTCAACACATGATAAACTGTCTAAATCACAAATTCTCTGTATATACGCTAGTTTATTTAAGCACAGTCACGTGTACACGCTAGTTCACTTCACTGAAGTAGCATATATAAATCTGTTTGGGAAATAAAATTATTGATCTAATAATAATGATTCACCCCCCTCTCAATTTTATTTCCAACAATTGGTATTAGATCAAGTCCTTCAGAAGAAGCTTGATCACTTGAAGGGAGACACATCAACATGAATAATCAAGAAAGCATGGGATCCATCAGACTGCTAATATTCAATGGGAGCAACTTTGTTTATTGGAAAATAAGAACCACAGCCTATCTACAATCGCTTGGAACGAATGTCTGGGAAATTGTGGAAGGAGAATATACATTTCCAACAACAATTCCTACAGATACGGCAGGTAAAAAGCAATATGAAACCAATGCCAAAGTTGTCAATACTTTATTGGGAAGTCTGTCACAATCAGAGTTTGTCAAAGTCATGCAACTCAAATCAGCCAAAGAAACATGGGACAAAATTGTTCTGAGCTACGAAGGAGACTCTTAGGTAAAATGTGTTAAGCTTCAAACTCTCAAAATTCACTATGAAACTCTTAAGATGCATAGTGATGAAAGCATAGCTAGTTACTTCCTATGTATAGATGAGGTTGTCAATTGTATGAAGAATCTAGGTGAAGAAATTAAGGAAGTTACCTTAGTTGAGAAAGTTTTGAGATCCTTGTCTGCTAAATTTGAATCCAAAGTGTCCGCCATAGAAGAAAAATAGGATCTATAGAATACCACTATGACGCAACTTCACGGAATCTTAGCTGCCTTTGAGATGAGAAAAGGAGGACCATCAGGTATGAGAGAAGCCACATTCTAAGCTTTAGAAAAAGGAAAGGAAGAATACAATGAATCAGGACATATTTCAGAAGAAGAAGATGAGGTAAACTTTGTCAAAAAGCTTCAACGAGGTTCTGGAAGGTTTAGAGGTAGGTTACCCTTCAAATGCTTTTCTTGTGGAAGATTCGGTCACTATGCTGCCAGATTTCCTCATAAAGATAATTTTGAAAAAGGAAAGGAATATGCAAAAGGGAATAGAAAAGAAGTTGTGAATAAAAAGAGTTACCATACTCATGAAGATAGTGATAGTTTATCTAATAGTGATGAAGATGAAACTAGACAAGATTACAAACTTCTCATGGTTTATGTCGATGATAATTTTTGGGATGCTTTGGAAGAGGAAGACCTTCATGAAGAAATATCTAAACTCAAAATCTGTTTATAAGAAAAGAGTATGATTATAGATACCTTGACATACCAACGTGCTGAAAAAGAAAAACACAATGAAAAACTAGAATGTGAATTGTGGGTCTAAGAAAGGATCTTGAGAAAATGAAATCTCTCAATCTTAGATTTGCTAAAGGATCAGAAACTTTAAATGAAATTATTAAATTTCAACGTTCTCCTCTGATAAAAACAGGTATTGAATATACTGAAGAAGCATATCAATCATAGAAGCCATCAACCTCCACCAAAAGCTATCTTAATGCAGCAAAAACCAGTGAACAGTATGACAATCGTTAGTAAAGGCATAAAGCAGATCACCAGGTAAATCAGACTCAATTTACTCCAAGGATGAATAGAATCCACAACCAATCTCAATTAAATCATACTTAATTTGCTCCAAAGATGAATATCAATAGAAACTACAATCACCAGGTCAATCGATTCGATAGTCGCAGGAACTTCTTTAATGGGCAATGTTTTTCATGTCATAATTTTGGACATAAAGTTGCTCAATGTGTTTCTTACAAAACCATCATGACTAGAGAAGAACGAAATCAAAGGAATGTAACACAGATCAAGAAAAGTTCCTATAATAACTTTTCTCTTCTTGAAAATGAAATCGAATGCTCAATTTGTAACAACTTTGGTCATGAAGAATCTAAATGCAGGAGAAAATTTTGGCAAACATCTGAAAAGGAGCAAACTCCATTAAATCCCAAGATATGGAAAAGGAAATAATCTCAAACAGAAAGATGTGGTATAGCCTTGTATGCAGAAGGACAAGAAAATCAGTGGTACATCGATAGTGGATGCTCAAAACACGTGACAGGTGACAAAGAAAGACTTCAATCATATAATACCTTAGGAAAGGAAAAGAATGTCTCATTTGGAAATGAAACTCCTACTATCATAAAAGGTAAAGGCTCTGTTTTCTTGAAAGAAAAGGTTAAAGCTAGAAATGTTATGTATGTAGACGGTTTAAAGCATAGCATGTTGAGTGTCAGTCAAATGTGTGATCAAGGAAATGAAGTGGTGTTTCGATCAAACGAATGTGTTGTTCGTGAGCTTGATATAAGAGAGACCATGATCAAAGGTACAAGAACTCCAAAAAACTTATACATACTCAAGGGAGGACAACAACAGTGCTATCTAAGAAAAAATGATGAAAACTGGTTGTGGCATAGAAGATTGGGACATCTAATATTTTCTCAAATAAGAAAAGCATACAGATTCAAGGATGTTCGTGATCTTCCAGATATCAACATCCCAGAAAATACAATATGCAAACCGTGTCAAATCGACAATAAAACCAGAGTTCACTTCATGGAAAAGGAAGGGTCAGCTAGTAAGCCTCTTGAACTTGTCCATACTGATTTATGTGGACCATTGAGAAAAAAGTCACCTCGTGGAGAAGAATAGTTTATTTTGTTTATTGATGATTTTTCCAAAATGTGTTGGATAGGTCTTCTAAAGCATAAAGAAGAAGCTTTTGAAAAGTTCCAAGCCTTCAAAGCTTTGGTTGAAAATGAATCAGATCGAAAAATCAAATGCCTCGGATTTGATCAAGGAGGGGAATTTACCTTGGATCAATTCTTTGACTTTTGTGAACAACATGGAATAAAAAGGCAATTCTCCACCGCAAGGACTCCTCAACAAAATGATGTGGTTGAAAGAATGAACAGAACAATTCAACAAATGGCTTGAGCTATGCTAGATGAACCTGGAACTCCTGCAACCTTCTGGGGTGAAGCTGCATTCATTGCCATAACTATTCTCAACTAAGAAAATGTTCGGATAAACATCACTCAAACTCCACATGAACTTTGGTATGGTAAGACTCCTACTGTAAAATACTTTAAAGTTTTTGGAAGCAAATGTTATATCAAAAGGACTGATGAAAAACTTGGTAAGTTTGAACCCAGAGCAGATGAGGGTATTCTTCTTGGTTATTCTTCCTAAAGTAAAGGATATAAATGTTATAATAAAAGACTTGGAAAAATTGTTGAAAGCATTGATGTTGTAGTTGATGAAGCATGCAAAAATCCAAAACAAATAAAATCAACAGAAGATTATGACAATGAAGAAGATGGGGATTATTTTCCCACATCAAATCAAAATCATATTGAAGAAGAAACCAATGAGGCACCAAAAGAAGAGATAATGGTAGAAGAAAATACTCCATCTAGGCATGTTCAGAAAAATAATCCAGAAACTCAAATTTTAGGGGAAAAAGAGGCAGGTGTACAGACAAGAAGAACTATTACAGGGACCTCAAGCTATCTAGCATTACTATCCTCCACCGAACCTCAAAATGTAAAAGAAGCATGTAAATATGAACGTTGAGTAAAGGCCATGGATGAATAACTTGAGCAAATTGAAAAAAATGATACTTGGAAATTAGTTCCTAGACCTCATGATAAAAATATTATAGGAACTAAATGGATATTCAAAAACAAGCTGAATGAAAATGGAGAAGTCATTAGAAACAAGGCCAGACTTGTTTATAAAGGATATGCTCAACAAGTAGGTATAGATTTTAAAGAAAATTTTGCACCTGTTGCCAGACTTGAAGCCATAAGGATGTTTCTTGCTCTTTCTAGCTTTCAGAAATTCAAAATATACCAAATGGATGTAAAATCAGCCTTCCTAAATGGAGATTTAGAAGAAGAAGTTTATATTGAACTACCAGAAGGATTCATTCTTGGAAATGATGTAAAACTTGTATGCAGACTCAAAAATGCCCTTTGTGGTCTGAAACAAGCTCCAAGGGCTTGGTATTACTGCCTTGACAAATATCTAAACCAACAAGGTTTTACAAAAGGTTCAACAAATAACAATCTATATACAAAGATTCAAACTGATAAATTGCTAATTATTAATGTTTATGTTGATGATATCATTTTTGGTAGCAATGAAGAATCCATGAGTCAAAATTTTGCTTTATTAATGTAGCAAGAATTTGAAATGTCCTTGCTTAGTGAACTTACCTATTTTCTTGGTCTACAAGTTCAACAAAATAAAGATGGTATTTTTCTTTCACAAACCAAATATCTCAAATAGATCTTAAAAAGGTACGGAATGGAATATTCTAAACGTGTATGTACCCCAATGGTAATAGGATGAAGTCTCCGCTCAAATGATGAATCAACAGCAATACATCAACCAACTTACAAATCCATGATTGACAGTCTGCTTTATCTAACATGTACCTGACCTGACATCATGCATGCAGTAGGAATAGTTGGAAGATTCCAAGAAAATCCAAAGGAATCACACCTTCAGGCAGTCAAAAGAATTTTCAAATATCTTCAAGGAACTC
>APFE030693341.1:116888-137435 GCA_000404065.3 Pinus taeda | reverse complement strand
CTTCTGCAGGTAGAATCCTATGTACTGGTATGAGTTTGCACCAATACAATATTGTAAACAAATTTTCTTATTATTAAAAGAAGATAAAGACAACAGCAGTAGATGGTTTTTACCCCCATTGGGTTTCCACCTTAAATCTTGGTGTTCATGTGTGTTTCTTTTGTGTGATTCTTTATTCTACTTTTATTGAACTGTCTAATAAATCTCTGATATACTGATTTAAGCTCAACACATGATAAACTGTCTAAATCACAAGTTCTCTGCATATACACTGATTTCTTTAAGCACACTCGCGTGTACACGCTAGTTCACTTCACTAAAGTAGTGTATATAAATTTGTTTTGGAAATAAAATTATTGATCTGATAATGCTGATTCACCTCCCTCTCAGTATTATTTCCAACAATGTGTTTTGAGTGTTCCTCATTGTGTCATCCAGTAATCTAAGTGTGTGATCATTTCCAAGTCTTAATTTTGTTCAGTTTCATCTCATTGATCCTGTTAGGGTCCTATAATTTTTATAGGACCATTTGATTATAGTTGATCATTATTATGTTTGAGATGTTGTAAATAATATTTTCTCCTGCAAATTATTTCCACAACGACAACAAGTACTAAGATTTAGGGAGATTTTTGCATATAAATGTTTGGATCAGATCAGACTATGGGTATTTTCATCAGGAAGAGCTTCAAAGTAGCTTTCTGATAGTATATCGTGCATTCAAATCCAATTCGTGGATCAAAGGCAAGAGAAAGTTGAAGTACTAAGATTTAGGGACATTTTTGCATATAAATGTTTGGATCAGACTAGACTACAGGTATTTTATCAAGAAGAGCTTAGAAGTAGCTTTCTGATAGCATATCATGCACTCAAATCCAATTCGTGGATCAAAGGCAAGTGCAAGTTGAAGTCTACACCAGAAAGCACATAAGAAGGTAACAGTGAGAAATCATTTATTTTGAATTATTAAAATTAATTCAAAAAATAAATGAATAAATATAAACTCTAAAAAACATGAAAATTCCCCTATTCATTATAAATCCAAAATTCAAGACCTATGGCCCACCCCACACTCATGCATTAATTCCCCCAACGTTAAAGGCATGGAGATGTGTGCATATTATAATCTATGGTTATGAATATGTTTTGGATCCCAGCCCCTCAACATTTAGCCAAAGGGGGGTCTGAAAAGTGGTTTTCACTTAATTCATGAGAGAAAAAATAGTATGTTCATGAAAATAATGTACAGATGAGAAAAAATAGAGAGCTTCATGTAAACGAGTTTTACACATAAGAGAACAAGTAAAAATGATTTTTTACATAGAAAGATATTTTTGTTTTTATAGGAATAAAAGTCAAACCAAAAATGTTTTACCATCCATGGATTTAAAAAAACAACACATGGTTTTTGAAAAAAACACATGGGTTTCAAAATCCATGAGAAGAGAAACAATACATGGATTCAAAAAACAACCCATGGATTTTTGAAACAGTGTATGGATTCAAAAACATGATGGATTTATAAATCATTCTAATAAATACTTTGAATTGAATTCTAAATTTCTTTTAGATATTTGGAAATATTAATTTAAATATAATAGTTAAATCCAAATATTTTGTGACAAAACAAAGTATTTAAAAGATGATGGACAGCGACAATAGTGCATATTCAGCACAACAGTTTCATAACAGAATGTAGTAGATAGAGGGACATCACAAACATATATGCCAACAAGACAAACAACATTGCTCATTCAAAGGCCAGTCACCACCAGAATGCCTAGAAACAATATTTTTTTCTAGAAATAGCCACAGTCAGCACAATTGATTGGAATAGTATGGAATTCCTATTACTTAGTTATATTTGGGAAATATCTACATGTTTTCGGTAGATATTGTTTGTAATAATTATTATTTAGATTTTCCCAAAGATTATTGGAGAATATTTTGTAAATCAATTCCTTTTTTGGGATTTGATATTAGTTTAGCAGAAGATTTCAAGATATTTTTTAAATTAATTTATAAATACTTCATCTTCAGAAGTATCAAGGGTTGGTTTTTGTACACATAACACTATTGCATATTTTTTTGAAACATCAATAGATTACCAATAATACAGAAGCTCTTTCATAGGATTCTTGTGTCAAGTTATTACCAGTAATACAGAAGCTCTTTCATAGGATTCTTGTGTCAAGTTGTTGGTGAAGTGCATATATCTCTCTCATGTGTTTATATTTATCTGCTTATAGAACATATTTGTTTTCTAGATCTGAATTATTCAATAGATAAATAAAGTGCACCCGGCTAGAATAATTTCTATGTTTTGTCTTGATCTTTAAATATAAAATTTAGGTAACAATGCTTTATATTTGAAGTGAATCTTAAATTTGTTCTTCTTCTCCATTTCACAGACCTTAAAAAATCCATTCGATTTAGCTACCCTCCCTGTGATATCTATCTATAGACACTATTGTCAATCTGTATTTTATGTAATGGACTCCATAGCCCAATGGAAATCTAGTTATCAGCCAACTATTCAAATATAAATCAAACTCCAAACTTCATAACTAGCCTAATAATTAATCCAACAAAGTTAAATTTTATAGAGAAAGCCCTCTCTGAATCTGCAGTGCTAGATCCCACCTTCCAAAGTTGGTTTGTGGTTACGTTGGTGATTTTATTCCGCAAACTCAGAAAATTACTAAGTGATAACATATCCAACACTTAGTTAAAACTAGGAAAACTCCCTAATCGAGCCACTCAGCCTCATCCAACCCTCCTATATTGCACATTTCACAATATTAGTCGTCAAGCAAAAGCCTTATCTCATGGTATAGTGCAATGTGCAGTCTCTGCCTCTCAAAGCTCTATACTGTGTAATATCAGTGCTCAAGCCCAAAGCCTGAGCCCTAGAACTACACAATCATCCCCTCTAGCTAGGTCGGAACTATGTATTGCGCAATCTCAGACCTCAAGCCTCAACCTTGATCTCCTTAGTTGTGCAATTATACAATCACATAACCTTCTTTTCATTCCAATAGTGCGCAGTGGGAAAACTCAGTGCTCAAGTCCTCATCTCGTATCCTTGAATCCCTCAACTGCACAATTGTCAAGTCCAGTCCAGCATAAACAGAGAATTTCACAGTCTTAAGGTTTAATCCTCACCCTTTACTACCTGAGTTGTGCAACTGTATAATCCTTGAGCCTCTCTCTCAGCCTACCACCTAGTTCTAGCTTAATTAATACATCATCGTGTTACATCTTAGATTAGGGGTTTATCTGACTGATGTCGTCTTGTCATGAGTGAATTGTAGTAGCAAGTATTCTATCATGCTATGACAGGATGATGATGAAGGAGATGGAGAAGGAGGCCATGCTAGAGGACACCTCTATAGATGCAAGTACAATTTGATCAATCAAGAGGAAGAAAACAGACATAAGGTTGCAACAACAACTCAAGATCCACATAACATTGAAGACTTGTCATCTCTAAGTCATAAGAAGGTGGAAGAAGAGATCATGTTCTATCCTCAAGAAGACACAAAGAAAGTAGTAGTGAATAATGGCTTAACATTTCCATGTCATCATGTAGTCTATGTCATGAGTGTCATGTCATGTCATGTCATAAGTCATCGTGTGCCACATCATTTGTGGATTATATAAATTCTTATTCAAAAATGTATTGTAAAGTGGAAGTCCAAAGGACATGTATAGAATGTGAAGAGTCATGTAAGAGTTGAAAAGTCATAGGGAGGTTGAACAGTCATGAGGGTAGTCCAAGAGTCATAAGGGAAGTGAAGGGTCACCCCATTTGTTATATATACACCCTCATTGCACAAGAAAAATACTTTTCACCTTGGCTCCTCCTACTAGGCATTGGAGAGGAAGATAGTTTATTTGGAGGAGCGAAAGACTACTCTAATGCTCCACTATTAGGGCTAGTGGTGTTCATTGTATTGAAGTATCTTAGAACTTTTACTTAATTCATAAGCTTGTTTAGCCAACACGCTTTCCTGCATATGTCGTGAATATTGTAAGACTATTCTTTGAATGCTTGCGATGTATGTTTTTTTCATATGTACTAAGGAAATTGAACTATTTAGGTGGCTTTGGTACTCATATTATTGAAGGTGTTTTTCATTTGCTTTAATAATCATTGCTTCATTATGAAATGTTTCATTGGTTGATCAATAATTCATTCATACGTATATGCTCATGTGCCTTTTCTAGATTAGTATAATTACTTGCCTTTAAAGGGCCCACTTTTCTCTTCCCTTTCAGTAGAAGGACCTTGATACTTTCCGTAGCTAAACATTTCACAAGGCATACTCATTTGATGATCCAAAAATACTTGTGTATTACTCTCTTGTGTTGAACTTTGTAGCCAAGGAAAATCTATAAGGATACATGGCAGCCAAGTTGATACTTCGGATGGGGCTCCTACTCCAATTAGTGTGAGTTCTAATTGGTACTTCACATTTGGGAGACCCCCTTGGTTGACGGATTTCCAACACTGTCAAAAAATGGTGCTACAAGGAAGCCTAGATGACAAGTTGTGCCCGTTGATTCTATTTTGAACCTCTTAACTGAAATGGCTCATCCTCAAATCGTACTCTCGGGTTGTTTTTCTAACTTGTCCCTTGGTGAAATTTCAATCCTCGATGAGTCTCTCCATGACTTGTCTCAATTCAAGTTATATGGTGAGGGTGATGCATCCATTGTCAAGCATGCATCTCTTTTCCTTAAGTTTTTTGGATACTATGAAATTTATTGTGAATATGTGGCTTGTATTCTCTTCTACCTCACCCTTGAAGGTCAAGTTAGTTGATGGTGTCACAATCTACCACCTACTTCCATTTATTTTCTTGAACACCTCATCAAGGAGCTTCATTTAAAATTTTATAGGTATGATTATCGAGATGTTTATAAAAGGATTAATCAACTAAGAATGAAGCCTAATGAATCAATCGAGGATTTCTTTGATCGATTAATTTACATTTGTTATGAATTCCCTAAAAAAGACATGGATTGGGATTTCTTTAAACAAAAGTTTGAGTGTTTGGTTCATATCTCTTTGCACGGTGAATCTAAACCTTCTGATGTTTATAATTCCCCAACTATTGTAAATCATGAGACACCTCAAACTTTAGAAGAGGAACCTAATACTCATTTTGTTCCTTGTCCTCCTTGTTTTCCAGTATGGATCGAGGTGCCTCTCCTTCTTTTCTAGTATCGATCGGGGTGCCTCTATGTGTTAATGCTAAAGTTAGGAAATCCAATGGAGGAAATCTCGGAATGGCTCATGAATTTGATGTAGATTCCTATCATCCTCTATCATCCCTGTCTCATGATCCCTTGCCCCATGGTTTACTTGATCAACCTATTCCAAATCCAAAAATTGATCAGGTGCGAGGTAGTCACATTTCATAGGTAAATGAGCAAGAAGGTGAAGATTATTTCAATATTTCTTTACTTTTTAAAAATCCTCCACGTGAAGATGGAGCTTCCTCATTCTTGGATAATAATGAATTTGGTAATCTTGGTCATCAATTAGATATAATTAATTCTCCTAATCAATCTAAACTGTAAGAAAAAAATCATTCTGATGAGGATGACTTTGTTGATATATATGATGATGAATGCCCAAGTGCACCATTTGATCTTTCATTTTCTCAAGAATATTTTGTTCCGAAAGATTTAGATATCAAATCTCTTTTAGTCATAGAATATTCGCTTATGAACACTTCTTCCTCTTCACCTCCCTACCTTTGTGTTCTACAATTTGTAATGCATCAACTTGTGATGGAAATTCTTCATGTTCTTCATGCTTGTTATCTGATGATTTGAATCTTGAAATGACATAGGATAGTGATATTATCCATGATGAAGAAGAAATAAATGAAATTATAGAGCATCCATTCCATCCCTTATCATCTCTTTCTTTGTATGGGGGGAACTCTTCGAATCAGTGCAATCATTAGATTTTTGTAATGCATACATTCTTAGACTTGCAATCAGAATAATATTATGACTAGAGTAATATGTTTGTTGAAGTTGAAGAATCTGATCAAACCAACGATATAGATAACTTCCTTCTAGATAGTGATGATCCCATTTACTTAACCGATAACAAATTCCCACATGCAATTTGAGGTCGGAATTAGCTTACAAAATGTTGTTATCTCTCTTTTCAGAGTTTTGGAACTTATCAGGAAGTCGATGCACTTCAACTCTTATTGATGGTTATGTCGGGTTCTCAAAATCCTGGTGAAATTCATGAACCATGTTAGATTTGGATTTTCTCACAGAATTATTTATTTGTATTGTTTTGCTAGATGCAAACTCATTCTTGATGGATTTCAGGATTTATCGTTAAAATTTTCCTATTTCTCGAGATTGGGTTTCTGATCATACTGTTGTAGAGAATTCATCCTCATATAAATCTCTTGAATTGAATTTGGGTTTGGATTGTAAATATTTCGTGAATGTGTGGAATCATGAAGATGATCAATTTGAAGATTACCTTTGGCCAAAGATTTAATATATGTTGAGTGCTATGGTGAATAATCAACTCCTATTTTTTTCTTGTGAATGTATTCATGACACCAAAAATCCTCTTGAGTATCAGCATGTGCTTGAGTTATTTGTTGAACCAAGTTCCTCTTTTTCATCCATTACATACTGACTGGTTTCATATATTTTCTATACTAAAATTCCATTTCAATTCTTTTGATGATTATGATGCTTGTACAGTTTGTCACCAGTTATAGGAAAATGGTTTGTCACATTCAACATGTAAGGAAGTTGGTCCTATTGTTCAAAGCATTCACGAAACTATTGAAATTGATTTATCCTTGTTAATTACAAACTGAGAATCTAATGCTTTAATTAGCCCATATGATCATGATTTTGTCTCTGATGACTATCATTCAACTTACCATTTTCCCATCATCACATCCGATGGCAGTTGTTTTACATCCTTTGATCTTTACATTTTATCATCTCAATATTTAGATGCTAGCTAAGCAATTGAGGCACTTCAACCTTCATTGATGGTTATGCCAGGTCCTCACTATCTTGACATGCCAGGTGAATATGAACAAATCCATTTTCCCTTTGAAGATTCTCATCCTAGCCTTATGCTTCTAATTGAAAATTCATTTCTTCAAGGATTTTGGGGTTTTCAAGAGGATTGTTTTGAATTTCATGATCTAATCTATGATTGCCTGTAAGAATCTTACTTACCAAGACATTTTTCTAATAACAAGTTTTGGTATTTTCTCATGCTTGCTAAGAAGGAGTGCACAAATGAAGGTGCATTCAAAAGAAGCTTTCAAGGTTTGTGTGTTTGTAATTTTTATCAAAAAGGTAAGATCACAAGTTGGGTAGAAATAGTGACTATGACACATGAATCTGCTCATAGGAAAGACCTTTTATTTTTTGTGCAAGTTATTTAAGCTCTTATCTTTTCTATTGCACATTGCTTTAAATCATTTTTAATTGGTTGTATATTTATGATTGCAGGTCGGGAACAACTACAGTGGCAGATGGCAAAGAACTTGTAGGCAGCAAGACAACAAGTGGAAAAATTCCAAGCAGAGGCCCAGAAAGTAGGTCTCACAGAGGTGTATCTAGAAGAACTTAAGGCAGGCATACTGGGTGAAGAATCAACATTAGGATGGACCATGAGAAGCCTATATGAGGAGCTTGTCACCACACATAATGCAATTGTCCTCTCGCTCAAAATGTAGCAGAAGAGCAAAGATAATTCTAAAGCCCTCAAGGTTTTTCATACGACCATCATTGTCATGCATGAGTGGTCAATGAAATACAAAGGGGCATAGTATAAATTGGTAAAGAAACCAAGACAACGAGTTGATTTGGAGAAAGAACAAGTTTGGATGCTTATCCAGAGTAACAAATAACTCGTCTCATTCATTTCCAACATCGAGGCCTCGTATGCATGGTTGTAAAACAATGTGTATTTCATGTTAAAGTCACACAAGATCCCTTCAGTTGGCTTGCTAACCTAAGCCAAAGGCAAGAATACTTGAACCAGCTTAGTAAGGTTGCCACCAAGGAAGATGTAAAGGTAAACATGTATAATATGTAGAAGTACATTGGTGACCCTATCCATATCAATACCATGTTTCTTCTGCTGAAGAAGTAAACTTGAACTGGTTCCAAGTTAGTGTACTCGGATGCAATGGAGGCTAGAGTCCACTTCCATCCCGATCCCATCACACAGTTTGAGGAATTCATTGCATAGTACAAAGCTTGGTACCACTATGTGAACGAGAAACTACAAGTTGAAGTGACTGAGTTGGGGTTTCTTCAAACTCAAGCTTGACTTATTTTGTCTTATTCGGTTGTCTAGTTGACTCTGCCCAATTTTGTCTTATATGGGTATGAGAAATATTGTAAGTGAAATTCCAAGTGTCAATTGTGGAATGTGAAGAGTCATTTTGTAATAAAGTCCAAAGGTCATGGTTGAAGGAATTCAAAGAGTCGTGAAGGAAGTCAAAGAGTCATGAGGAAAGTCCAAGAGTCACAAAGGGGAGATGATTAGTCATCCCATTTTTTATAAATATACCCTCATCACATATGTAAGGGGCTTTTGGGTTGGGATTTTGGCTTAGGATCAGAAGCTTGGGAGTTTTGAGCCTTGGCTTCTATGTAGCATAGAGGGAGTATCTTTCTTTGGAGGAGCAGGTGTAGATTTCATGTTCCACTATTGGGACTAGTAGTTCATCATTTGTATATGTATGCTTAGGACTTTTCACTTTAATAAAAGCTCACAGCCGAAATGCTTTCATGCATATGTTGTAAACATAGTAGGACTACCCTTGTTATATTTGAAATATATGTTGTTTCATGTACACCAATTCTTATGAACTATTTTGTTTGCATTAGTATGAATCTTGTTGAATATATGTTGTTATGTATATCAATCATGGTTATCTTGTGTATTGTTTTGCGGGCTAACTTATGATTCCTTTTATGCTCTTGTGCTCCTTTCAAGTTGTGTATTATTATAGGCTTCTAAGGGGCTCACTTACCCTTGTTGTGTTAGAACCTATCATGCATTGTACTTAACCCTTCACAAAGCTATACATTTGTCTCATCAAAGTCACAAATACATCATTCTAGGCATTATCACAGCCAAGGCACACCACTAAAACCCATTATTTCGGTAACCAAGCCGTATTCCAGATGGGACTCCTACTTCAAATGGTGTGAGGTCTAATTTGGACTTCATATCAAGGAGACTCCTTGAATGTTGGTGGGTCCAGCACCATCAACATTCTAGCGCTAGAAGGAGGGCCAAATGGAAAGCTAAGCCCATGAAGTCTGTTTGACCTTTTCTTATCATTAAAAGGCTTCTTCCCTTATCTTAAACATGATATTTTTTTCTAGAACTACATATCTTAAAGTGCCTACGAGGATAATTAATGACTTGTCAAATTTGAAGTTCAATGGCAAGGGTGGAAAAACCATTCTCGATCACACCACTCACTTTCTTGAATTTTTCACTCATAACATAATTCATTGTGAGGATATTTCTTGCAGGTTGTTTGTCCTTACATTTGAAGCACACATTAAAGAATGGTATTACACATTGTCGACCGCTTGTATTCACTCTTTCGAACATCTTGTCAAGGAGCTCTGCCACGCCTTTGACAGGTATGATTATAAATCTATTTATAAGAAAAATATGCATCTTAGAAAAGCACCTGATGAATCTCTTAATGATTTTCATTTCGCTTTATTCATTTCTGTTATGAATTTTCTGAAGATGATATTGATTGTAATTTTATGAAAGAGAAGTTTGAATTTTTTGTTCATAATTTGATGAATCCAACAGAATATGATTCCTTCAAAAGTCTCCCAACATACATTGGTTATGGAGCTCTTAAATCTGCAATGAAGGAAGTTATTGTTCCAAGTGACTCCTCATATCTTCCTCATCAAACAGCTCCATTTACACAGGTTGAATTTGGAGACTTGATAGTTCATCTGTTGATTTACCACCATCTTCTCCCTCCCGACATATTCAGAATTTAGGTACAAGTTATGACTGTGAATTTGATGATACTAGTGATCTTCTTTCTCATCGTCCTCCATATGTTGGTACCTTTTTTTCTATTGATTGTGATTTGTTATATCCACCTATTTCAATTATTTCTTCTGGTTCTCATGAAGATCAAGTTTAGGATGGAATCGGTGTTAATCAAGAAACTTGCGATATCATTTATAATGACTATCTATGGGACTAAGTTTCTGAACAAGAACATGTGACTCATTCTGATTTTTTTCACTTTTTTGCCTCTCCCCCATTATCCTCACATCTTCCACAATTATGCCATACTTGTTGTATCTTCCAAAGAATCAGTTTCTAACAATGTTAGTTATGATCACACTTAGGACTCATGGAATGTAAATTTTACATTTGAACGTGGACAAGAAAATTCTTCTCTTCCTGATCTTTCCCATCCATCATTTGATCATTGTGGAGAGACGGAGGGTGAAATTCCTTGTTTTTAGCCTCGCCGTCTCTATGATTCATCAAATCATGAGG
Source organism: Pinus taeda (assembly GCA_000404065.3). Taxonomy (NCBI): domain Eukaryota; kingdom Viridiplantae; phylum Streptophyta; class Pinopsida; order Pinales; family Pinaceae; genus Pinus; species Pinus taeda. The sequence goes on along the minus strand of APFE030693341.1, from coordinate 126,856 downwards.
ATCATTTTCTTCTTGACGATGGAAGTTCTAATCATAGCTATCATGATCTATTAATTGATTCATCTAGTCATGACTCTACGTTTTCTACTGTTGATTTTTCTAAGCCACCTATTTTCAATGATATACCTTTCGATGTCTTGGAACTACTGTAATTTGTTGGGCCGCTTTAGCCTAGGCTGACGGCTATGTTAGGTTCTCGCAGTCTTGATGCTAGTTCCAACATTAGTGCTTTATCTCTCAAGAATCCTCATCAATTGATCATGAAATTTGAAAATAAATAATTTCACAAGTTTCACATCCTCCATATGTTTTGCATGATCTAATCATTCAATCATTGGAAGAGTCATATCTGGAAAGCTCGTTAGAAAATTGTAAGATTTCCACTTTATGTTTTCCAAGATTGAAAGTTCAAAAGAACATTTTAGCATGTCACTTTGTTGCAATGTGCATGAACACCACAATGCATTACTATAATGTTTCACATGTGCTTTCTTGTTGAATTTTTCTGCTTGCATTTTCAGTCTTCAGATGTTGTAGCATTTTGCGTTGTATCTTTTGGGTTGGTTTCCATTCCTAAAAATATCTCTTATTATTGATTCTCTTACCTATATAGGTCATTGGATGCTTCAATGGTTACACTGGAAGTTTCATTTTACGTGAACCTAGCCTATTCTCAATTAGTTTAGGAGTAGAGGTAGTTTTGTTTGTTTCTTTATTTTATTTTTTGGCCTTGCCCCTTTTCTTTCCCTTTCTTTATAAATAACTTTTGCATGAGGCCATGTTTGGTTTCCAAAGAAAGCATGGTGAAGTTCAAGAGAAAATTGTGATATTGTCATTAATTGGTTATATTTTTATTCCCTCTCTTTGCATAGGCCTTGTACCTTTTAGTTGATGATACCTTGATGGAAAATATGTTCTTTCTCGGAGATAGCCTAATGGAATTGTGATGCTTGAATCTATAACTAGTACCACCTATTCTAATCAGTTGCAATGATTGGTTGGTTTTTCCTTGTCAACTAATTCGAGTAGAGTAAGTAGGGGAGGAAAATTTAACAATTGAACTATATTTCACAAGTGTATCAATATCCTTCTCTGAAGGGACAAACTCCTATGCTCTCAATAAGTCAGGATCCCTCTTCCGCCCCATGAAATCAATAATTTTCAATGCATAGTTCTATGAATAAAATACAAAAAATAATAAATAAAGGGTGAAAGAAGAGACAGGCTTCCTGCGTAGGGAGGTGAAGAAAGAAACTTTGCTAGAGCATTGTCCAGGCTCGCTAGCAATAGAGAAATGCTTGTGTCCCTGAAGTGAATCCATCAGGGCACTATTCGGGCCTGCTGGAAGCAGAGCGACACCAAAGATGAAAACCAAGACTCTTATAATTCTTTCCACTTGTTAATCTATATAATCCTCATCCCTAATAAAAAAAAAATAAGTTTGACTTGTCGTTGTTAGTGTGTCATCGATGGAAAGAATGGTAAGGACTATATCATTAATTCAAGCTAAGTAAAGAAGCTATGGTGATCAATGAGATGAACAATGCTTCCTAAATATTTAGACCTATTTTACACAAGGTAAGACCCTTAAACAGAGTTAGAGTTCTACAAGTGTGTCACCAAGTGTTGTAGCTGCTACAAACACCCTCCAAAAAATTTCCCATTCTTTGATTTTGGAGCCTCACTTCTGTCTATAGGATATCATCAATCGTTGTTGTCAAGTATTCATGCTATGTTAAATATTTATTCTTTCATGTAGAAATTGGGATGGCTTTTTTTAACCCCGATCTAAACCTTTTCAAGCACAAGCCATCTCCTTCCTTGATCTTGTAGCATTTCTTGTCTTCCCTTCAAAAACTACACAATCTTGGAAGACAGACCAACCTTGATGATTAGAACTATGAAATCCTAAGAAGCAGGCTAGGCTTGAGTTCAGAAACTATGCAATTTACTAAGGCAAGGAATTTCCTAAGCCCTTGAGCTTGGGAATTGCACAATATCCTTTTCCAGTGTGGAAAAGTATTTTCTTGAAAAAAAAAGTTTTCATCCCTAAAAAATAGAATTTTCCCAATTAATCTTTGATTAAGTCCACTAAGATGCTAATTATGACTTTCAGACAAGTGGCACTTTTTCCTTGATTGTGGGCATGTTCATTAGAAACCCTAACTTGCCTAGATCTACTTAATAGATGCCCCTATATCTCATTTTCACGCTCGATCTTGGAGCTTTATCTTTCCTAAGGATATCAAGGAACTTTTGGTTGAGTTTGTGGCACTTTTTTGGGTAAGTTTTGCATGTGTAATTTTTTGTTGTTTTTCTTTTATGAGTGTTATTTTTCCTGTTTATTTTCATAATAGCTGTAATTTTAACTTATATTAGCTTGTACAAGTGTTTGTTTGGTCTGTTGTTCACTTTTTACAAGTGTCGCATCAACTTGTTTTTGCCCACTAGTGGTCGTCACTGCGGCATCCTCCTATGCATGTTTGTTTTTTCTTTTGCATTTTTATTTTTTTAACTTGATTCTCATTGATCTATATTACCCTTAATCAAATATTCACTCTTGCTTGCACTATCTCTCATATATGTCACTTTTTCATCTCCTTCCTAGGAAGATGTGCTCTAACTTAACCAACAACTGCCTTCTTCAATTGCGCATTCTGCAACTCTAAGGCTCAATCCTTGTGCTTGGTCTTTGAGAATGTGCAATGTGCATTCCATGGCTTGCCCAATTATGCATTGCACATTTCCAAGGCTCAAGCCTCACCCTTGGCCACTGAGACTGCGCAATGTGCAGTCTCTCCCTTTGTCTACACAGGATGAGACTACACATTGTACATTCTCAAACCTCAAGAATTTTCCTTGCCTATTGAGACTACACAATGTGAAATTCATAATCTTAGCCTCTCCCCTTCAGTCTAGGAATTGCATGTTGGATGTGGAGCCTGATTATCTTCTTTATTCATAGGTATTACCGCATTGGACCCCATTTCGTAATGTGGCAACAAAGCTGCCTGTTTATGTGCACCACTAGGGAGCTCTAGGGGTGGCGATGACGATTATTTGGAGCCCCACCCTAGGTGAGGGATCAGGGGCAGCGCCCGCGGAGCTAAAATTATATGTAAAATTACCTTGTAAAATGTTGTAATTTCATAGTCAATCTGGGTTATTCATTAGGCATAAATCTGACGGTAGAAATTATGTTCAATTTATTTTTTTTATTTTTCCCTAGAAGGTAACCCCTCGCTATATATGAGGGAATTGTATTACATCTATGGAGATGTGTATTATGAGTGAGGAAGAGGGAGGAGATTGAGAGCGTAGAGGTAATTACAGTGGATATGTTGTAAAATGTATCTCTTCATTTTGTTGGATAATATAAAAGGAAGGACTTTTTGTTTGCATGGACGTAGCCAAAATTGGGTGAACCATGTATATTCGTGTCTCTCTTGTTTGATGTGTTTTATGTGTTTATATTTTTGCAATATTTTATGTGTTCCATTGCTTTGTAATATATAATTTTCTAACATTGCATAGTTCTTCCTCTCAGACTTCTGGTTATTTCCTTGATCTTGCTTTGTGGGTTGTTTTGCTTGAGCTAACTTATGTTTTCCATGAGTGCATTTTTTTCCCCTACAAGTTCTACAATTTTCAAGAACTTCTCTTTGTTATTTACTATTACTACGGCTCCCAAGAGATCTGTCTCAAAGGACACTATAGAAAGAAACACTGGGGAGGCAGTTGAGAGTGCTCTAGTAAATTTTCTAGTTTTCTCAAACACTCAATTTTTTATAGAGAAAGATTCAGACATTACATGGCATAAGGTGAATGAGGTATCCTCAGTAACCTGTTTCAAAGTAGATCTTGAATGCACGCAGGTTTACATCAATGTCCAAAGGTCAAGATTGCACAAGATTGCATACAAGTATCCATCTTTTCCATGCATAGACGTTTTCAACTGGATTCTGTCACATACGGATACAAAGACTATGACTCTCAATAGTGCCAGTGAACAAAGGCTTGCATCTTTTATGGCACACGATCTTCAGAGTATGTATCATTTTCCACTGCCATAATCTTAGATGGATTCTCACATCTATGCAATCACCAGCTACTTGATCGCAAAGGATGTCATCAAAGGTTAGGTAAAAGAGCCTTCTAAATTCCACCATAAACTTAGCAATACTTACAAGACCAAATCTCTCAGGAAGGCTTATCAGTTCTTGATAGTCCTATGTTGTCGAATCTACAGTCAAAGTAGTACTGAGACCTTTCCAAAAGGTTGGGCATTCTTGCCAAATCAGGTTATGAATGAAGGAAAACCATTCAAATGGTCATATTTTTCGGCTCAACAATTGAGAATTCATGTGACAAATGTTACAAACCCTCCTAAGGTTAAGAAAGCTAGTTTATACATGTTTTCTTACATGATGGATGCAATATGTGCTCAAAATTCATTTTCTAGTATGAGTTGGACTTGGTTATCAAAAGAAATTGTCGTGCACATTTACTACAAGTTACTTTTGGAGTGCAGCTATAAAAGAGTAATTTAAAAGTTGATTGATCGCTTCCTCATTCCATTGCATAAGATGATCTTCTAGAAAGAGCCACCTTGCATGTGATGTGGGGTGATGGAAGCAGTGTCAGAACTAGCAGATTGGTTTGCCTCACTAGATGGTACTTACCTCATAGTGTTTGGAGGTCATAAGCCTCCACATCTGCTACCGAGGTATGCCACCAAAAATTTTCTCATGCAAGAAGTTTCTTATCATCTTTCCATAGGGTTATCAGGACTGCTGCAAAGAAATAAGAAAGAAACTTTGCCAACTCTTCCTTTGCAAGTTGGATTGTACAAGATTAAGAATTTGAAGGTTGCTAACACCGAAGACAAGGAGATAAAGAAATTCACATTCGGTTGTTTGGAATTCAATCTGTATGATCCTAGGAATGTTTGTAAACAACATTGTGTAAAGATTCATTTCCAATGGTCGAGCGGGATTTTTCTTAGACCCGAGGAGGAAAGGATGAAGAATTGTTACATTGCAGCAAAGATACTCCAACTAGTCAGCTTCACAAGTACATAACAAGCTAATCCTCATAAAAAATTCACTCTAAAGGCATAACCATCAGGAAAGCATAACCTAGTGCGCGAAAAGGGCAAGAGGAAGGTTGTGCACAGTCCAGTGGAAGAAAAAGGTCGCAAATGGAAAGTAGACCATATCATTCTAAAGTAGCCATCACAGTAGAAAATAAGAGGAAACAATGAAAGTAGGAAGAATAACTAAAGAAGAAGGAAGAAAAAGAGTAGAAAATATTAGAAGAAGAACAAAGGTGAAGAACAGAAGAAGAAGAAACAACACAAAAGAAAGCAGAAGAAGAGGAACATAACTGGCTACTAGAAGAAGAGAGAGAACATTTGCAAGAGAAGGAAATTACTCAATAAATTCAAGATCTGATTATAATTCAAGACATGGAGGTGGAACTGGAGCCACTAAATCAAGATGTTTATCTTATGTCAAGTATTCAGTAGGTTGTCATTCAGTATCCCCCTCCTCCAACAGTAGAGCAAGGTCCAAGCAAAGAAGAGGAAAGTTTTCCTCTTGATGATGGTTCAGCCATGGATATGTACAATCTAACTTAATATGAGGTTCAAAAGAATATTGTACAAGAAATAAAGAAGCATTTCCCAGTTGAGCTTACATCTCTTCCATTCATCAAAGAAAGGGTCATTGTGATAGACACCAAAAGGAATACAGAAGCCATTGCTACAACAAACTTGGCCTTCGTAGGGGCTCGCAAGTCCAATACAGAGTATCTGATGGTCGAGAATAGGAATTTGGCAAAGAACTTGTAGGCGGAAAGGAAACAAGTGGAACAACTCCAAGCGAAGGTCCAAAAAGTAGCTCCTGCACAGGTGTATCTAGATTAACTTAAGGCATCCATACTAGGTGAAGTATCGGCATTGGGAGAGACCATGAGAAGCCTCTATGAGGAGATTTTTACCATATAAGCCCTCAAGGTTTTTCATATAGCCATCATGGTCGTGCATGAGTGGTCAATGCAATACAAAGGGGAATTGTCTGACTTGGTAAAGAAAATAAGGCAACATGTTGAGTTGGAGAAAGCACAAGTCCGGATGCTTAAACAGAGTAACAAACAAATCGGCTCATTCATCGCCAACATTCAGGCCTTATACTCATGATTATACAATAGTGTGGATTTCATGGTAAAGTCACACATATCCCTTCAGTTGGCTCACTCACCAAAGCCAAAGGCAGGAATAAATTCAAGTAGGAGGTTAAAGAATACTTAGACCAACTTAGGTAGTTTACCACTAAGGAAGATCTATAGGTAAGATGGCATAACATGTAGAAGTACGTTGGTGGCCCTATCCAGATCAATACCACATTTCTCTTGTTAAAGAAGGAAACTCATACTAGTTCCAAGTCAGTGTACCCGGATGCAATGGAGGCTAGATTCTGCTTCCATCCTGATTCCATCGACAGCTTGGGGGAGTCCTCACACAATCCAATGCTTGGTACCACTATGCGACTGAGAAAAAACAAATTGAAGTGGTTGAGTTGGAGTTTCCCCAAAATCAAGCTTGACTTATTTTGTCTTATAAGGATGTCTAGTTGATTCTACTCATTTTTATCTTTTATGGGTATGAGCAATATTGTAATATTCTTTTGTAATTAATCGGGACTCATAAAGGAACACAACAAAATACATATACAAACATAAACACCAATATGTGGCAGAAATAAAACTTCATTTCATTAATATCAAAGAATTGAAATATGTTGAAATACAAAATGGAAATAAACTAGCTCGGGTGATGGTAAATGGTAGCTTATCTTTGAGAAGAGATGTGGCAGATACATGCCTTTGAACTATGTTAAAATGAGGCTTAAGGGACTTTTTATTACTGAAAAACAAGGTAAAACCCTAAAAAACCAAAACCATAACCTCAGGAGATGGAACGCCAAGAGTTTGTGGGCCTTGTTGGGGTTAGTTGGGCAACCAACTTCTCGGGGTCATAACTTGGTTATATGATCTTCATTTGGCGTGAACAATACCTCGCTGGAAAGATCTCTTTGAGTACTATAGGATTTTTTTCAAGGTCATGCACATGCCTATGGATATTGGCCTACTACAGACCTTAAAAAATGTCTTTCAAAGGGTCAAAACAACTCTTGAAGTTCAAGACCCGAAAAACTGCTAAAAATAGTAAATGTTGCTATAATCAAGGAAACGAATGAAACTGAATGGAGGTATAGGTGGAATATCTGGGTGGACACCAATATCCACTTGGATAATTCCTTCCCCCCAGGAAGAAATGGTCCCCATTGCGTGCAAATCCTCCCTGAGGTGAGGAAATTTCTGTTGAACCTAGTCCCTTATGAACCACTTGCCCTAGTGAAGGAGTTGGCCTACTTTAACAACTCGATATAGTTGGATCCTCTTTTGGTGAGTTTTATTGATATGTGTTTCCATTATCATGTTAGTTATATCCTATTCAATGAAATTGGGGTTGAGCTATGTTGGTGTCAGCTGCTTAGTAACATCAGATGCGTCCAATAATGGGAGAAAGTATGGCCGTAACTGGTTCACATTAAATACTAGGTGCAGGCCAAGGAATGGTGGAATGTTGATCTCAAAGGAATTTTCCCTTATAGCCTTGGTGATGGTGTATGGCCCATATCAGAGTGGGAAAAGTTTTTGGTTGGGCCTAGTGAGGGGATCCTTCTACAAATTTAACGAAACTTTGTCGCCCAACTAGAACTTGTGTGGCATCAATGTGGATCATGACACTGCTTGTACTTATCATTGGCTCTATCCAATATGTCATGGACCTGATAGTGGATGTGTTGAATTCACTCAATGAAGTTATTAGCCCTGTCAATTTTGGCATGGACATGATATGAATCCACCTGAGTAGCTGCAAATGGTATGTCATATCAACAGGACATAGTGGATGGAATCCCAATCCCACCTGAAAGGGGTTGTGGCCAGTTGAGCTATGGAGAGCTCTATTTCAACTGTTTTGGACATAGGGGAGGCTTTAATCCCATGTGTGTGCATGCTTTGAGTTGTACATGCATAGAATTTGCATGATCATCATGTTGACAACCTCTATTTGGCCATCATTTTGAGGGTGGAAGGTTGTGGACTTAGTGAGCTTGGTATCCGACATCAACCGGAAGCTGGACCAAAATGTACTCAGGAACCTATTATCACAATATAAGATAATGGACTATGGGATCCCAAAGTATACCCACACTCATTCAAAGAAGATATTAGCAATGGCTTTTGTTGTGATACTCTTCTTGTCGGCCACTAGAATGGTCGTCTTAGAGAATCTATCGACGACCACGAAAATGCAGCGGTTTCCATTCTTAGTAGAAGGAAGGCCCAACATGTGATCCATGGATATGGATTCCCAAGGCTGACTAGGAGTATTCAAAGGAGTATATATGTTGGGTTGTGTTATATTATTTCCACGACTAGCCCACGTAGTTAACTGGGGGGTTGGAAGGGGGGTGTAGCCTCCCCTTCATTGCGTCGATTGCATAGTTGGGGGGGGGGGTCACAAGGGGTTTGAGTGGTGCAGGTAACCCCACTCTATGGGGTCCGCGACAGTGCCCTAGAAAATTTTGTTTTTGGACCCTATATTAGGTTGGGCGGACCTACCTATGGTTTTGTGCATGATTTTTCGCACATGGTTTTGGATGCGATGGTTTTCGGTCCATGGTTTTGGACGCGATAGTTTTCAGTCCATGGTATTGAATGCTTCGGCATGTATAAATATGTATTGTAACATTGAAAGGAACATAATGAAAAATCAAATTGATAGTCCCGGTTTTGGGATCTAGGGGAAAATCTCTATGTATATGTGTTTTATGTGTTATGCTCTCGCATTGTTTTTATTTTCTGTGTTTTAGAATTCGTATGCAGGTAATTTTTGTACAAGGTTAAAACCTACATTTGGTATCGGAGTTGTTTTGGCTTCAGAGGGACGCCTTTGTTGCTGAGGGGTTTCGGTCGGGCCTATGGTAGACCCTGTTCAGTGGGAGATCTGCGGGATCAATTTTGGTGGTGAAAGAAGATGGTGAGCAGTGGAAAGATAAAGATCAATAAATTTAATGGTCAGAGTTGTGACTTGTGGAAATTCAAGATGGAGGATTTGTTGGCAAATAAAGATCAGTGGATCACAATAGATCAGGGTACTAAACCAACGTGAGTATCTGATGAAGAATGGAAGAAGTTGGATCGAAAGGCAAAGAACACAATATGATTGTGTGTCTTAGATTCAGTATTGCTGAATGTATCAGGGGAAGCTACGACGAAGGCTTTGTAGGACAAGTTAGGGACTTTGTACCAATCTAAGTCTCTCATGAATAAATTGTTCCTGCAAAAAAAGTTGTATAACCTGAGGACGAAAGATGGAGACTCGGTGACAGATCATTTGAACGCATTTAATAATGTGGTAAGTCAGTTATTATCTATTGATATTAAAATTTCAGATGAAGATAAGTGCATCAGTTTGTTGTGTTCTCTACCAGATTCATGGGATAGGCTGGTTATTGCAATAGGTAGTAATACAATTGCCTTGCAATTTGATGAAATAGTCTCATCCTTGCTGATGGAGGAGATGAGACGGGAAAATATGGAGAGCCAGAATGGTGATGCCTTGTCTGTACGAGGATGGTCCAAGAACAGAAACAAAAATAAGTCATTGAGTGGGAGATCTAAATCTAAAGGGAGATCTAAATCTCCAGCAAAACTTGTAAAGGTGGTGTGCTGGAAATGTGGAAAGGAAGGGCACTACAAAAGGGATTGTAAATCCAAAGCTCCTAATAAAGGAAATGGATCTAATGATGCTCCTTCTGCAGAGGCGAAAACCACCTCAGATGAAGGTGGGGATGTGTACTTGGCTTCTTCAAGTACACATGTAGATCATGAGGCAT
>APFE030693341.1:97635-112945 GCA_000404065.3 Pinus taeda | reverse complement strand
GAATACATGGCAGCCACTCATGCAAGCAAGGAAGCAGTTTGGTTGCAAAGATTGTGTTCAAGTATGGGGTTAGTACAGGAAGCTATAAGGATAGATTGTTACAGCCAAAGTGCAATTTTCTTGGCAAAGAACCTTGCATATCATTTAAAGACAAAGCACATTGATGTTCAGTATCACTTTGTGAGGGATATGATAGAAGACAAAAAGGTGTTCCTGGTAAAGGTGGACACTTTGAAGAATACTATAGATGCATTGACAAAATCTGTGAACTTTGAGAAGTTCTCTTGGTGTAGAGAAACAATGGAGCTTGCAAGGCTGGATAAATGACCAAGCTCTCTTGTGGCCACCTGTGGAAAGAAAACAACAAGTGGGAGAATGTTGGGTTGTGTTATATTCTTTCCACGACTAGCCCACATAGTTAACCAGGTTAGAAGGGGAGCGGAGCCCCCCCTTCGTTGCGCCAGTTGTGTAGTGGGGGGGGGAGGTCACAAGGGGTTTGAGGGGTGCAAGTAACCCCACTCTATAGGGTTTGGGGCAGCACCCCGGAAAATTTTGTTTTTGGACCCTATATTAGATTGGGTGGATCTACCTATAGTTTTGTGCATGATTTTTCACACATGGTTCTGGACACGATGGTTTTCGGTCCATGGTTTTGGACGCAGTGGTTTTCAATCCATAGTATTGGATGCTTCGGCATGTATAAATATGTATTGTAACATTGAAAGGAACATAATTAAAAATCAAGCTAGTAGTTCTGGTTTTGTGATCCAAGGGAAAATCTCTGTGTATATGTGTTTTATGTGTTATGTTCTCACATTGCTTTTATTTTTTGTGTTTTAGAATTCGTATGCAGGTAATTTTTGTACAGGTTTAAAACCTACAATATAGGCCTTGCTTCTTGATGGTCAATTTGGAAATGACGCAAGTAGTGTAGGATATGATGTACTTCCCAACATCATGTCAAAGGTTCAACCAATAAAATACTTCTTCATCACTTCCACTATTTTCCCTACTCTGAAATCTCCAACGACCCAACTGTAGTGCACTTCCAAAATCATCTTGGAACTCTCTCTTGAAGGAATACATAGTGTCCCAGGTGACATAACAATGCATCTTGAAGGTGAAAATCAGGAACTTTCTTGCCTTCTCGGAGCATCTGGTATGTGTTGATGAATTTTGGACCATTCTTATAAAGATGCGTCCACCCCGAAGACTTGTGTCCATAAGAGTCGAGCATAGTGGTCAACACCATGATTGGGGGTTAGCCAAGGTAGTCTACAACATTATTGGTGCTTCCCTTCTTAGACTTAATGTTCAAATGGAATTGTCGCAGGTATGTGGACAATTTCTGATGGTGATCGTTCTAGAACTTTCCTTGTGTTTTTATGAAGTGCAAGGGTCGGTGGTCTGTGTGGATGAGTTTTTCCTTCCCCATAATATAATGATTCCATTGTCGGCATGCTTTCACAATGGAATATATCTCTTTTTCATAGGTGGGATACTTTCGGACTGTATCTAAAAGTGCCTCACTGTGATATGCCACTAGATGCCCCTACTAAGTATGAACTACACCAATAATATAGTTGGAAGCATTTGTCTCAATCTCAAACTGTTGTCGAGGTTCTAGTAATGTGAGCACTGGTGCAAAGTAGAGGTGATGCTTCAACTCAAAAAATTCCCTTTTTTGGGGTTTAGACCAAAATAACTTTGTTTTTTCTCCACCCTTGGTGACTTGACTCAAAGGCTAAGTGATATGAGAGAACCCCAACATGAACTTGTGTTAGAAATTAGAAAGACCCAGAAATTTGTGGAGCTCTGTTAGTGTGGTTGGGGCTGGCCAATCCTGAATAAATTGTAACTTGGCTGGTTCCACATGGACATCCCTCTCATCATTGATGTAGCCCAGATATTGAAACTGGGTCATACCAAAAGTGCTTTTCTCCAAATTGGCACACAATTTGTGTTGTCGCGGGGTTTGGAGGACCTGTCAAATATGGTTGGGGTACACTTCCCAACTCTAGCTGAAGAATAGGATGTCGTCGAAACACACTACCATGAATGAGTTGGTGAAGGGCCGCAAGATGGCGTACATCCACCTCATGAAGGTTGAGGGGGGATTTTTCAACCTGAAAGGCATTACCAGCCATTCGAAAATGCCCTCATTGGATTTAAAGGTAGTCTTACACACATCAGAGAGTTCTATTAGTACCTAGTGATAACCAGACTTCAAGTTAATCTTGCTAAAATATTTAGCCCCCTTGAGTTGGTTTAGAAGGTCATCAATCCATGGGAATGTATACCTATTCCATATAGTGATCTTATTCAACACCCAATAGTCAATCCAGAGTCTCCAGGTCACATCCTTCTACTGTATCGACACGATTGGCCTCTAACAGGGTGATGAACTTGGCATGATGTGCCCTTTCTGCAACAAATCCTGAATCTATCTCTTTACCTCATCATTCTCTAGAACAAAGCATCGATAGATCAGCCCATTGGGTAGCGACATGCCTAGGATCAGATTGATGGAATGCTTGACCTAACAGTGTAGGAGTACCCCCATGGGAGAGGTGAAGATGTCCCTATACTCCTCCACGACCTTGTCCATATGTTGCTGCCATGTGGAGGATCCCTATCTAGAGGTCATGGATGTGGCCATAATATTCTTCTTTCCCTGAGGGTGAATCATAAGGAAGATAAATTTCCCAGTCTAGGAAATGATCTTACTCATTGCTTCGCAGAAATCAAATAATTGGTGTAGGTGGTGATACATCTAGTATCCTATATAACTTATTGCCACTTTCTCTTCTATTTCTACCTTGACAACCTTAGTTTCAACCCACTTTGTCAAATAATCAGTGCACACAATTATGTACTTTTTATGCCCTGATGATGGATCAATGGACCCAATGAAATCCATGCCCCACTTGTCAAATGGATCAAGAGTCACTTGAGGTGGCAAAGGCATTTCATCCCTGTGAGTAGGTTTCCCCATTATTTGGCATTGGTCACATCGACTAGTGTATTTTCTTACATCTTGGTGGAGAATGGGCCAATAGTATCCAGGTTGTAGTATCTTGAATCTTTTCCTCTTGGCTGCAAAGTGACCTCCACAAGGCCCATCATGATAGGCCAGAAGGATGTCAAAGAATTCCTCCTCCTTGACACATCTACTCAAAATTTGATATGGGCCTAATAATTTGAGGTTTCTTAGGTGGAGCAGGGTGAAGGATCTATAGTGGAGATGGAGGTGGAGGCAGTAAGGCTTGAGATTGGTTGTATTGGGGCCTCCACCCCTATGATGGTGTATTCCACTGAATTTGTGGGGGAGCATATGGTTGAAATGATTGGCTGGCAGGTTGGGAATGGTATTGAGGTGCAAAAGACCAGGGAGAAGGTGTGGACCATGAAGGATGAGTAGGAGAACACCAAGGGGGAATGGATGCATTATGGTTAGTTTTGTAATATGAATAGGATTCCCCTTGCATGCCTTGTTGGTATGTCCGAGGTCCTTGAGGCCTCCTTTAGTTGATATAGAAGAGTTGTTCAGTCACACCTTTTAGTTCCTTGATACACATCTTTCAATCCAGGAAGAGAAAGGAACTTCTCTATGGAGTGGTTCTCCTCACAAACTAAGCATATCTCTATAAGGTTCAATGGACATTCATTTCTAGGGTGCCTCTTGGTGCATCTAAGGCAAAAGATAGCTAAGTATCCTTCTGCTTCAATCGTGCTTCCTCTTGATCTGCATGGTGTCCATTTGCAAAGAAAGGGTATGCAACATTTCACTTTTGATAGATGTGTTGGAGGAGGATGAACTGGCCAAAGCCTGACTAGTCCTACCCTTCTTTCTAGCTACCTTAGAATGATTTTTGAAAATTGTCTTGACATCATCATAAGATAACTCTAGATGTCCCCTCCCGACAACATGTTTAGGGTTTCTAGAAGATCTTCCCTGATCCCTTTAAGAAGTATTAGCTTGAGTGATTCAGGATCAAGGGTGCATCTAGCCTTTTTGTAGCTAAATTGGAACCTTTCCTCATAATCCTACAAAGATTCATCATGTCCAGAGGTCATTCTAAAGATGTCCTATTTGGTGTCTTTGGACCTACAATAGTCCTTGGACTTCTTGTTGAAGGCTTGTTGCATTTAAGCCCAGGTAGTGATGATGTCCCCAAGTAAACCCATGAACTATCAGAAGGCTACATCCTTAAGGATGTATGGGAACAAGTTCAACTTCTGGTCGTCAGAGGTATAATCATAAGTTATATTGATGACAACAAACTCAAACAAAAAGGTATTAGGGCCCTCTGAGGTTAAGCCATGGAAGTGAGGAAGGGAAGAAGGGCTTATGTTTTTCATCCTAGCATCTCCATTAGTTTCTCTGATGAGAAAAGCACCCTCAGTTATGTTTTCAATTCCATTTCTATTTTCAGCCATGGTGTAGGTTGGTAGAATGGTTTCTTCTTATTCTTCCCCAAGAGGCTCTTCAAAAATCTCTGGTTGTTCGTCTAATGGGTCCTTTAGCTCAAAGCCACCGAAGAAGAGGGAAGGTTGGATGTTTGATGGTGTGGGGGTATTTGGCAAAAATTTTCCTAAGTTTTCACTACTCCTACAAGGCATGAAAGTTTTTTTTTTTCTTTTAAGGTTTTCTCAGAACTACTTGCAGAAAGGAAAGAAAGAAAAAATTGCAACTATCTATTGAATGCAAAACAAAAGGAAGGTAGCAACTGCATCTATTTAGTGAATTTCAAATGGAAAGGAAAGAAAAAAATCACATCTACCTAGAAACCTCCCCGGCAACGGTGCCACAAAGTGATGAGCCCCATTATTGCAGCAAGGATGTTGCAACTCCTATGGTGACCAATTCTACTTTATCAACCCGGGGTTTATACAAACTTGGAGGTGACAGTGATATATGCACAATAGATGCAACAATGTACTTTTGTCACTACTTAACTGGGGCGATAGACCATTGGGGTTTTTAAAACTAGTCTTTTATTGACTAGAAGGAGGTTGATTATTGACAGTGAATGTAAAGCTATCATTAATGTAGAAAGTAAATGATTGCCCATGTTAAGGAAATGAAAGTGTTGAATAGAAAGTACTACGAAAATGACATGAAATCACCTAACTAGGAATTAACACACATTACCTGAAAAAGAGACCTAACTTAACCATGCATTCTATCATCTAGTTATCTGGACTAAATAGGTATGGAAATGATCCTAATATTGTTAAGACTGATGTATGCATGCATTAGCGAAATATTGTAGAAAAGAGTCTTTTGGTTTTTCAATTTGGAAATGCAAATGTTAAACTAATCAAGTTGATCTTTTGCAGGGGAGAAAGGTATGGGAAAACTAGTCAAAAATGGCATTGACAGGTATGGAGGTCAATTTGAAGGCCTACCCTAGGCTCTAATATTTTTTCCCAAAACAATCTAAAACAAACTGCTAGAGGGTTTCCTATAGTTTCTACAGAATTTCCTATAGTTACTACAGGATGTCTTGGTTTACTACAAGAAACTTAGATGAAATCTATAGGAAGGTAGGAAAAGTGAAAGGAAGTGTTGGGAAGGTGTATGATGGTGGAATAAGGTATGGGGAAGGTGCACACTACCCAAGGATCAGCCAAACTCTTCAAAATGGCTGGCTTTTCTCAAGGTGGTTGTCCACAATGGCTACAAACAAAAATATGAATTCATGTTTGGTAGGGTTTGGTGAGAGGTGGAGAAGACTTAGATGAGGCCGGTGGAATGATTTCTCCATAAAAATATGCAACTCCTACAACAACACATATTCATTTCTTCATTTATGCACAACTTGATGTAAATCTGGAAAAGATTAGTTGAATTTGAGAACCTTATTTATTGATGGATATTGGATCAAATCTATGGAATGGAATGCTTTCTAATCTACAACAAACATAAGAAACCAAAATGAAAATTACAAGTGCTTCTAAGAAATCATGAATAATGACCTACTCAACAAGGAACCCTAAGTTATGTAATAACCAAAAGATAGCTCTGTTTTTGGGGTTGTAAGAGTGGGGCCCTCAAACCATGATCCGATGAGGGAGATGAGGATGAGGCCATTGTCACAAGATTTTCTGAAGTCTTTTCTTTCCCTATCGTAACATTGATCTACTTCTCCAACTAATTGAAGCAAAACTAACCAAACATTTAAAGACTTGAAAATTAAACAAAATAGTGATAATTTCAACAGCAAATCTATGATTCTAATATAAGGATACATGTACAAAAATAAGAGGAACCTCTGCTGCTAGGGTTGGGCCCTAACCCAAGAGCTTTAGCCCTTTGAATCAACTGAGTGCTGGATCAAATAAACCCTTTCATTATCACAAAATGTCATAAATAACATGAGAATAACTGTCACAATATATTAAGCTCGAAATTACCTCTTGGCTATAATGAAAAGTTGAATCCTAATGAGGCCCTAGGCCTTCTTATTTATCTTAGTCTTCTAGGTTGATCTAGATTTGATTGTAACCACTGAATCCATCTAGGAAATGGAGGAACATATTTCCTGCAAGACCATCCAAGACTTGATCAATGAAAGTTAGAGGGAAATGGTATTTTTGGTGCCTTTGTTTAGTTCTTTGTAGCCCACATAGATCCTCCATTTTTCATTCTTATTTGGGACGAGAATTAGAGGAGACACCCACTCACTATCTAAGATGGAGTAAATGAACCCTACATCCAACAACATCTACAATTATTCTTTAACTATGTCTTTGAGGGCTGGGTTCATTCTCCTCTGAGGTTTCCACATTGGGTTTCAACCTTCTTTGATGTAAATGTGGTGAAAAAGGGTGAACTCCCTTAATTTCCTTATAACTCCAAGCAAAGGCATACAGATGCTCTCTTAGCATCTCACGTAACTCCTTTTCCTTATGTGCATAAAGAAAGGGGTTCATTTTCAATGTTCTATCTGGACCATATTCTATCATCCTAACATGAGTAGGACTTCAGTTAGCTAGGGACAAATCAGTCCAAGGATTATCTTCAGCTTTCTTTACTAACTCATCAAGAGACTTGGTGTTGGGGGAATGATTTTGGAAGATTTGATCAATCAGGTCGTCTTCATAAGGTTGACCCCCTCCTATAGTAGCATCTAGGGTACATATTGGGTAAGATGTGGCAAATTAGACTTCATCTTCATCCTCCTCTTCCAACCATAAAGGTAATTCATGCTCTAGAGATGGTTGAGGAGGAGGGTACAAGACCAATTGTTTGGAAAAAATATTTTTAATGGTCATATTCCCAACCCTGCAACTTATGAAGAATCAACAATGGATAACCATGGTCTTTGAAGGATGAGATGATAACCATTGAAATTAGTCTTAGGTTGGAGAACTAAGAAGTCAGCAAGGTGTTCCCAGGAATCAATGGAAACCATCACATCCTCAACAACTCCCTCAGGAGCTACTATGGATCTGTTTGCAAGCTACAAGATTGTTGTGGTCTTCCTTAATGATCTTTTGAGATTCATTTTAAGCATATTCTCCTTAGTCATTACATTGATGGCAGCCCCTGTTGACAATAATACTGAGAGGGGGGGGGTGAATCAGTATTATCTAATTCTTTTACCAAATCTTTCTTATTTATACTTTGAATTATTTTTGCATACCAATACCATAAATAATGAGCATGAACAAGAAAATCAGACAGTCATATCAAAGAACACCAGATATAAGGTGGAAACCCAATGTGGGTGAAAACCACCTGCTGCAATATGTCTCTATCTTCTTTCAAATTAGAACTTCTTTTACAATGATTTTGTACTGGTGCAGTCCTTTACCAGTATGCAGGCTGCAACCTGCAGAGAGCTACAACTCTCTCTCATTTTCCAGTCTCCCCTGGAAGGGAGCTACAACCCCCTTAGCTCTTTTAATTCTTTAAGGACCACGTTTCATTAATTTTCAAACTGGATCCATGGACATCAAATAGTCATCAAGTACATGCAAATCACCCAATCTCCTTATACAATCAACCAATGAATCATCCAACTCTTCAGAATGTTGTAAACAAAAAAGTAATACCAGAAATCTAAACCCAGAATTCTGCTGCAATAGATAAAATATAGTCAACAAAAGTTTCAAGATAAGTCCGCAACTTCACCAATAGGGGCCTACGAATATCCGCAACTCTTCTGAGTCTAAACTACGCAGATCCGCACTGGTGGTTCTTTTGCTCTGCTTACTTTTTCTCAGGTCCGCACCCTCACTGTCTGACAGACAGCGTACCTCCGTAATGTGCCTTTTCCAGCACTGCATACCTCGCACTTCTCCTTTTGCAGTGTTGCGTGTGGCCTGCAATGCGCTTTCTCCTGTGCTGCGTAACTCACACTGAGCCTTTTCCCGAACTGCGTACCCCCGCACTGCACCTTCGTATCGCTTGCGGACTTCTGATTAGGGCCAAATTAACAGTCCTCCAATGTGCCACAATCAGTCAGATCCACAGATCTGCTCATGCGCCCGAGAGATCACGACTTATCAATAGATTCACCTTAAGTTTTCTCCTTGATTTAGATCTAGCTTTTAAAATCAATCACCCAAAAATTCAGATCTTAAGCTATTCAAATTTTCACAAGTGACTAGCCAAGTGATCTCCTTTCCTTTTTATAGGCAAGCCTTTCACAAAACCATGGTCCAAAACCATAATAACACAATACCATGAACCCAATACTTGGGATCAATACTTTTGGATGCAATACCACGGACCAAAACCATTTGATAAAAAACTGACGGACTACGGGTATCCGCACCTGCGCCTTCTGCTTCTTTGCGGATATCCGTACGTGTGCCTTCTGTTGCGCTGCGTACCTCCGCACATGTGCCTTCTGCTTCACTGCGTACCTCCGCACCTGAGTTGTGGATCACCTGCCAACCTCTGATTAGGGCCAAATTAATAGTCCTCCAATGTGCCACAGTCAGTCAGATCCATAGATCTGCTCATGCGCCCGAGAGATCACGACTTATCAATAGATTCACCTTAAGTTTTCTCCTTGATTTAGATCTAGCTTTTAAAATCAATCACCCAAAAATTCAAATCTTAATATATTCAAATTTTCACAAGTGACTAGCCAAGTGATCTCCTTTCCTTTTTATAGGCAAGCCTTTCATAAAACCATGGTCCAAAACCATAATAACACAATACCATGAACCCATTACTTGGGATCAATACTTTTGGATGTAATAGCACGGACCAAAACCATTTGATCAAAAACTGACAGACTAATACCATGAACCATTCATGAAGATTCCCACGTGCACACACTTTTCTGCATTGGAGTGAGTGAAACTGAGGTCCGCACCTTCTGAACAGAGCACCTGCCAGTATGACCGCATTCCTTGGTCGGCATACCTGCGGGTCCACAGTTTCTTCTAGGATTACCTGTGGGTAACTTATTTTCCATGATTTTAAGTGCCTGAACTGAGATCTACCACTAGAGTGAGTTGCCATCAAGTACAACACCTATGCCATAGTACCAAACCATAATCATAACGCCAACACCAAAGTCATCTGCTGATGATGCATCAAAACGTAAGCCCAAATATCCTTGCCTCATTTGCAAGGAAGATCACTTCGTAATGACTCCATTAATCCGACTTCCTCCCAAGGGTGTCCTTCCGAAATCATCTTAAAATATGAATGTGAGAGTTTCCCAACATTACAATATTGTCGACGATTTAGCTCAAGCACCTTCGGCGATGTATTCCTTGGAATTTGTCCAAAATTGTCCAACGAGGTGGAAAGAATTACTCTCCTCTATAGGAGGAATTGACCCTATGGAGTCAAATTTGATCACTTTTGACCTGGAAAATCATGTTCCTTCACTTTCCCATCAACTTGTGTTTTTTATCGAAGTCATTATTAAAGGGAAGAATATTCATCGGACTGTGATTGATGAGGGTGATTCCACCTACATCATGTTTGTTTCATGCTAGAAATCCATAGGTTCTCAACCTCTCAACCAGCCTCCGAACATGTTAGAAGCCTTTGATGTCAGCGGATCTCGTCCTTACGATATTCCCATGACTTTTCCCATCACATTGGAAGGGAAAACTGTTGAATTAGAAGTAGAAGTAGTGGATGCGATTTGAATTATAACCTTCTACTTGGACGAAGTTGAACTCATGTTATGTTTTGTGTGGTTTCTTCTTTGTTCCGCATGCTTTATTTTCCTCATGAATGGAAAATAGTCACCATTGATCAATTAGCCTTCTTCTCTTCTGGTTCTTCGAATGGCAATGTTCCATATGTGGGAAATACCAACATTTCGTATGAGAGCACTGGGGCAGGCCTTTTAAAAGAATTTTCCCTTATGGGAAATTTTTCCCTCCCACCTGCTCATGTCACTTATGTCATCATGACCTCCACTTCTTACGATCCTTGGATCGTTCCTTCTCCCGATCAGGTTGATTCTTTTGGTGATGTTATGACGCTCAACCCAGTGAAACAAGCTTACCAAGCTGTTGTTTTGGCTTCATTTATTGCTTCTGAAAGTCATACTACTCTTAGTATGCATCTAGACACATTTTCACTGTCTCCTTGGCTTGGTTCTTAGGATTCTATAAATCCCTTGAATGAGACATTTCCCACTAACGAGAGTATCACCGAGGTTATGTCTCTTGAGGAAACTCCCTGGAATGATGTTCATCATCATTCCTCATTTCTTCCAAGTCTTGGTGAGATTTCATCGTGTCTAGATACCTTTGTTTCCCATACACTTACTCATCCACTTCAAACACCCATCTTGGTGCATGATTTTTTTTTGAGTGAAACAATGGGAACACCACTACTACCATGCCTATCGACATTTCTGTTAAACTAGGAATTGTCGAGAACATCGATGTCGAGGTTCCTTGTTCTCCTAATGAGAGCAAGATTTACATTTCCCTTTTTAAGGAATTTCGCTATGTCTTTTCCTGGTCATATGAAGAAATGCCTTGCATTGTTCCAAGTATGTTTGTGCACGAAATTCCTACTTATCCAGATGCAAAGATTGTTCATTAACGACTTTGTCCAGTGCACCCTAGAAAGGCAACTGCTATTAAGGGAGATGTTGAGAACTTCTAAAGGCTAGTTTCATCTACCTTATTCCATTGACAGATTGAGTTTCAAACATTGTACTTGTGACTAAAAAACAAGGGACTATCCGCATTTGTGTTGATTACCACGATATCAATCGGACATGTCCTAAAGACAATTATCCAACTCCTTTTATTGATCAATTCATTGATGAATGTGTGGGGAGTGAGATCTTTTATTTTATAGATGGTTTTTCTGGCTACAACCAGATTAACATTCTTCCCACCGATCAACATAAGACTTCTTTTATCTGTCCATGGGGAACCTCTGCCTATAAGAAACTCCATTTCAGTCTGAAAAATGTTGGGGCTACCTTCCAATGAGTGATGTCTTATGCTTTTCATGACATCAAACACATCATTCAACCATATCTTGATGACTTTCCAACTTATTTTGCTAAGCGTCATGATCATCCTGACAACCTACGAGTGATTTTTCTTCGTTGCAGACAATACAATATTCATTTGAATATGCATAAGTATGTCTTCTGTGTTGAATCTGGTCATCTCCTAGGATTTTTAGTATCAAATGAAGGCATATAGATTGATCCCCTCAAAGTTGAGGCCATTGTAAACTTACCCCTTTTGTCATCTTTACATCAATTGTAGAGCTTGCAAGGGAAGGCTAATTTCATTCGTCGTTTTATGCCA
Organism: Pinus taeda; assembly: GCA_000404065.3. Classification (NCBI taxonomy): domain Eukaryota; kingdom Viridiplantae; phylum Streptophyta; class Pinopsida; order Pinales; family Pinaceae; genus Pinus; species Pinus taeda. The sequence continues at coordinate 101,179 of APFE030693341.1, read as the reverse complement.
ATTACACTGAGCTTGCCAAGGCATTTACTTGTTTGTTGAAAAAGCGAATCCCATTTATTTGGGATGAAATCGCTCAAAGATATTTTGATGCATTAAAGAACACTCTCATTAGTAATCCTTTGTTGCATCCTCCCGACTATCACCGTGATTACTTCTTGTACTTGGCTGCAGTCGATAATACTATTTCTGTGGTACTAGTGCAAGACGATGATGGTGGAAACAAACACGTGATTTACTACCTAAGCCAAAATCTTATCGATACCAAAAATCGATATGCCCATGTCGAGAAGCATGCTTTGGCAGTTGTTCAGATTGATCAACACTTTTGACACTATATTATTTTACAAAAAACCACAGTGATTTTCGATTCCAACCCCATGACCTACATTTTGACTCATCAATTGCTGGGAGGAAAATATTCTAAGTAGATTGTTATCCTTCAAGAAATTGATTCGGAGTTTGCTACATCCAAATCAAAGAAATCACTGGTTTTCACTGAATTGATTTGTTACCTTCCCTTTGCCACCACCTCTAGTACTTTCGATGAGCACATTCCTGACGATACTCTCTTTCTCATCAATACTCTTAACCCATGGTACAAGGATATTATTTTCTATCTCTAGACCCAAACATTTCGATCAGAGTTGTCTAATTCTAAAAATCATCGCATTCGATATCAGTCCCAACCATATCTAATCATTTGTGATACTTTGTACTGTGTTGGTGTTGATTCTATCCTTTGTAGATGCTTGAAACTCGAAGAAGCTCAGATATTTCTCAATGAATTCCGCTCTACGGCTTGTGGTGGTCACATGTTCAGGTATGCTACTACTTAGAAAATCCTTCGGGTTGGTTATTTCTGGCCATCCATCTTCAAGGATTGCATTTTAGTAATCCAAAAATGTCACATTTTCCAGATTTACAACCGTAAATAGCATGCCCCACCTGCACCCCTACATGCAGTTGTTACCATCAACCCCTTTACTAAATGGGGGATTGATTTCATGACATGTAACCCTCGCTTGGCTGGGGGGCATGGTTATATCATCGTCACCGTTGATTATTTTTCTAAATGGGTTGAGGTGGTGCCCACATGTGATGTTGAAAGTAAAACTATTGTTCAATTTCTTTTCAACCATGTCATAACTAGATTTGGTGTCCCTCAAGCCATCATTATTAATCATGGATCTCATTTTTGAAATTACATGATCGTAGAGCGTACTACCCAGTTGGGTTTACATCATGACAACTCAACTCCTTATTATCCACAGACCAATGGCCAAGTTGAGGTAGTCAACAAAGTCTTGGTTACTATGCTTCATTGCACCATTGGGATTCATAAATCGAATGGCATCTTGTGATATTTTCGACTCTTTGGGCTTACCAAACTATAGCTAATACTGCCACTCGATTTACGCCCTTTCAGCTAGTGTATGGTCTGGAGGCAACTCTTCCAATTGAGTTTGAAATTACTTCATTGAAACTAGTAGTCAATTACTCCGGAATACCTCACCTAAAGAGGAACATTTACTTTACCTCAAAAGACTCGATGAAGCTTGTTGCTTCACAACGTTAGTAATTGAGGCCCAGAAAAAACGAGTTAAAGCTCAGTACGATAAAACTATTTCTCCTCATATTTTTGCTGTGGGTGACTTGGTCTTTCTTTATAATCAAGCCAATGACAAATTGGGAGTTGGGAAATTTGAACCAATGTGGCATGGGCCTTACATTGTCAAACGAGTTTTACAAAAAGGTGCCTACGAGTTAGTGGACTATGAAGGGACTTCTTTGGTTGAGACCCGGAATGGGCTTTACCTGAAGAAGTATGATGCATGATTATTCGCGTAAATACTTATGTACATTAGTGTGTTTTCATTAGTGTGCAGTGTGATTTTGGTGTGTTAGCTTTCTTTTGTGAACATTTTTCTCTGCTTAGCTCATGCTCTACTTGGTTTGCAGATGTCATCCAACCATTACATTGGTTTTGCTGATGGTGCTTGTCGTAGTACATGAAATTTATCTTCCATTGCATTGGAAATATATGACCCTAATGGCGAGTTAGTGAATTTACAAGGTATGTGTTTAGGTTAGACAATTAATAACATTTCCAATTATAGTGTGGTCATCGAACTTTTGTCAGAAACTATCACTCTTGGCATTAGAGAGTTAATCGTAAAACTTGATTCGCATCTCATTGTACTACAACTTAATGGACAATAATCAGTTAGAAACCCTCAAAATTTTGAGAATGTATTTGCAAGTTCGTTTATTGGAACGAGAATTTGATTTTATTACTTATCATCACATTCCAAGATGCATAAACACATTAACATATGCATTCATTAATTATGTGTTAGATAAACGTTTGTGAAAATCGTAAATCATAGAACATCACACATCAGATATGGTAAACATGAAAACATGTATGTATATATATATATATATATATATATATATATAATATAATATTCAGTGTTTTGCAAAAGGTTTGCTACATCAAAATAACAAAATTTGTGTTCCAAGACATGTTGCTTTATAAGCCTACATAGTGTAGAAAGTAAACTAGAAGATGTATATTTCCCCACATGGTGCTCATGATAGCACTCGATGACCCTAATTACTCGACCCAAAAGCGAACGTAGTCTGGCGGATACCCCTACTGTGTGTCTCTGGTAGCATAATGGCACCTCATCGATCGCGGCATACTCTAGAATCCCCTTGCTCAAGATTTCCAGGTTACACTCTACCTCGACGATGGGATCTACCCCCTCTATATATGGAGTTGCATCCTCGATCTGGAATGCCACTTTGCTATAAACTAAATGTGCATATTAGGAATAAGAACACACACACACACACACACACACACACACACACACACATATATATATTTATTTATTTATTGAAAAATGTATTTATATTATATAATTATGTGTTTGGTTTGCAACAAATACATTAAGCATCACAGAGCTAATTTATCAAAAAAATTCAATTTCTCTCTCATTTTCGATAGGAATACATGACCTTGGAGTAGCATGGTCCGGATTATCCACAGTATCATGTTCAAGGGATTACAGATAAGATTGCGAAAATTTTGAGAAAGAATAACATAAGCACTCAATTTACAATTTGTGGAACAATAAGACAAATGATGAGGTCGGTCAAGGATAACATTGATCATCGAGAGCTCAAGGGTGTGTAGAAGTTTGATTACTCTTGTGGCAAGAGTTATATTGGGGAAACAGGTCGGTCTCTAAGAATAAGACTTAAAGAGCACAGAGCCGATATAAAAAATGGGAGATCCCATACATCAACCCTTGCAGAGCACTCATCCAAAACCAAACATATTGTGTGTCCAGAAAATGCTAGAATAATTTCTAGAGAGGATAATTATCAAAAAAGGAAAATCAGAGAGGCCATCGAAATTATGAAATTTCCTCAGAACCTCAATAGGGACAATGTGAGTGAGATTAGTGGAAATTGGCTTCCCCTGATTAGACAAATAAATCTCTCGAAACCTTCAGAAGCGTAGTATCATAAGTTC
>APFE030693341.1:81023-92684 GCA_000404065.3 Pinus taeda | reverse complement strand
CACACACACAGATATATATAACATTTAACATATAATTATATATAACGACATAACTATATATAAGTTCATATTTCAACAATGCATCAATGATAGATATATTAAATCCATCTTGAAAATTGCATTTGGTCTAGTGAATAAAAACATTTTGACTATTTTCTAATTTGTACCATATTGTTTCATTATGTAGTGTGTTGTACAACAAATATTGTCTTCGTTTGCTTGCACCTAGTACATGTTATTTGTCAAAGTCAAACATTATAACAACTTAAAGTCCATTGGAGTATTTGGTTGGCATGAAATTTTATTAGTTTTGTAAATAGTTTTATTTCAATTTTTTACATATATATTTATGTATCTATGTCCTATGAATAAAAGGTATTATTTAGAAACAGGAAAAAGTGTGAAGGTAGATTTAATCACTTCTTTATATTGTGTTTACATGGAACCCAATACTTTGGTTGATAAATTATCAAAAATTGGACTCTAAAGTTTAATACTTCATGCTTGTGATGCAGGAAAGTGTTCCCTCTGCGGACAGAGGCAACCCCTCTAGCCCTAGAGTGGGTCTAGTCACAAACAAGGACAGATCAACAATAGCTTTCCTTAAACAGTTCAAGTTGGAGTCCTACCTCAACTGGTGGTCGATGGAGTTCCGTTGCGCTGCTCCAGCTTCTGGTTCCTTCTCCTCAATGAGTGATCAACCTGAAACAAAGCAAAGGAAATACAACAAAGCACATAATCTGGCAACAACAAGAAACCATTTACTCACAAAGTCAAGAAGTCATGAGCTATCAAGTACATTGCATACAAGACATAGGAAAACATCATTGATTGCATTAATAATGAAATAAGAGTAAGCTTACAACCAAAGTCTTGACGTCACAAGCCTTCTCAGGAGGGTCCAACTAGCATGTTCTTCAAGCATTCACTCTTGGATGACGAATCTCCCAAAACAAGTCTCTCTCTCTCTCTCTTACTCACAAGTTTGACATGAAATCAAGGGCACTTTACAAACTTCCCCAAACTAACAACACTCTCACACTTATCACACTCACACCAGCTATCTATCAAAGCACTAACAACACTGTTTCAATCAAGAATTCTCCCACTACCAACTATACCAACCAGCTGATCATATCAAAGATGAGTGTTTAAATAGGAGGAGGAGCCTCCATGAAAGGTGGAAAGGAGAGCTTATCATCAAGGAAGGTAGCACAATTGACGGAACTGCCACACCAGGGAAGGAAGGGCGACACAAACTAGGCCAACAACCAGGCCTGGAGTCATTTGGAAGGCCGAATGTTGGAAAAATTCACCCAATCTGGATCATCACAGGTACATAACTGAGCTTCAGCGCTGACATCGCGAGTGGTCAGTGTAGCTAGTCAGATCATCACTGAAGGAAACACATAGACCCCACGTCGGGGCATAAAATCGGGCCATCACGGGAAACAGACATACTTCCGCGATGGCAGCGAGAATGGACTGTTCATGAGCACCTTTCATCATGTATATTAAGCCAATAGCCACGATGAGGCAGACAACTTAAGAAAAGTGGGTCAATTGGCAGTTTAGCAGAGCATTTGCCTATTATGAGCATTTTTGATTTGGACACATGACACAGTGAAAAGACCAGGAGTGAAGGTGGTGATAAATTACTATGTAATAGATTCCCCCTAAAGTATGAAACCCGAGAGAGTGGGAGGGGTGAAATGCTTTACAAAACAACTGAGCTGGAAAACCATCCGGAGGAACCTGTAGGTGCAAGTAAAATATCTTTGATAGTGAAGTACATGTAGTCTAGGCATGGAGACAGCCATCCAAAAGACATATAAACAAGGTCTGTTGTATGGACGCAACCATCCAGCTAATGAGACCATAATAATGACAAAGGCATGGTCGCAGCCATCCATGAAGACTCAGGTATGGGCGCAACCATCCATTTATGAGTCATGTAATCACGAACCAATCCACACAGCCCGAACATGTGTAATCTGAGTCCGGGGTCTTGAACCATGATGTAAACCGTTAACAAGCGTGAGAGAAACAATCAATGATAACAATGGTTCTCAAGGTACTGTCCAGTACAATCCATGATGTGTGAAGAAGGAGCTGAAGTTGAATGCTCGCAGAATCACCCAATCGATGACCAATGATGCAAGTCAACCATCAGGTGCGAAGAACTTGCCATTAAGGCATGCAAGCTCCAAGGTACCAAAACGGGGTCCCTAAATCGATCTCCTGGATAATGAGCAGATGTCGACAGGAGACGATCCGTCGTAGGACGGCCATAATGTTTCCCCCATCAATGAGACGAGATGAGGAATCAAGAGGTAGATGGTGAAACAGAGTATCAGAGAGGAAGAGAGAGGTGTAAACTGCAGAATGATTATACTCTTGAACATGTCGACGACACGACTCCGGAGGGTGGCAGCATTCAGGTACCAAGGGATCTGAGGCTTGATGAAGGCAACATGGATCAGATAAGGCTAAATGACAACCCAAACCCGCAGAAGGCCAAATGATGATATATGGATATCCCAACCCGACAAGAAGCAAGAGTGTCGATGTTCAAGAGTGACTAGTTGCCATAGACAATAAATGATAAACCTGTTGTTGAATCCAGCCTTGTAATAGTTTAACGAGCCCTAGGGAGGAGAAGCTCGAGTCTCATCATGGTGACGAGTCCAATGTCGTCATGGTTTAACGAGTCCGACATAGGTAAAACTTGGAGTCTTTTTCATGTTTAGGGAGTTTGAAAAAGACACAGAAAAGAAAACTCCAGGGGGGTCCTTTTTCGTAATTTTGTGTCTCTCGAGCCCGAAAAAGTATAAAATGATACTCGAAAGAACCGCTTGACCATTAAGACCGAGTACTTTTCGTGGTTAGTGGTGTTGACTTGAAAAAGTAAAAAAGTGATCGATACCGCATCGTTTTGTTACCAATAACGTGCCTGAAACGACAAAAGCCCGGCAAGCTTTTCTCAGTTAAACGGTCGAGAAAATAGCTTAAAGTAGACCGCCTTTCATTTCGTTTAACGAGTTGAAAGGGATAACTCGGCTATCTTTTCGTGTTTTAAGTCGGAAAAGAGCATTAAAGACGACTCTCAGACCAAGTGCCCATGAAGTGTATCTATAATTTCACGACCTGTGATTCTGCACAAGACACGTCAAAACATAAGACCCATTCGACATAGACGATAAGTAGATAAAAAATTGAAAGACTCCGATTAGCTATATGAAAATGGTAAAAAACCCACATTCTAAAGTGCAATTTTAAATATTTTGAAAAATTACTATAAAAAGGGGGTAATTCAATTCATTTTTACCATTGTACTATTCATTTACAATTGGAGAGTTTTGGAGCACCCACTTCTCGAGCTGATTGTGGCCTCGTTCGTTGACGGTTCGATGTGAAACTTTTGCCACGTAAGTAGAAATTCTCCTGTGCTTCGTTTGAGTGATGTTTTGTTGAATTTGGTCGTCAGATATGGGAGTTTGAGTGAATTTTTTAACGTGGGTTCGCCGCTCAGTCATTGCAGGTTTACCACTCGGGTCCACGATGACCAAGCACGACTTACATGTAATGCTCCATGGTCATCGTGGGATTGTGATGTACTTCCACGCTGACCATGAAAAATTTGAACTAGCACCCTCGCGTCGTCACATCTGTTTGGCAGGGCGCTATGTAGGGCACCATGTCCTTTGTTTGGTAGGAGAGAACCCATGATGTTAAGGACGAAGAGGCTTTTGCTGATGTCGGATGTCGAAATGCCTTACGGGAATGCGGATTGCTAAAGTTCTTTCTCACTCCTCACCTCCGGTCCCAACTGGATTTACTGGAGCTGATAATCCATGCATGGAACCCGACGGATGAGAAATTCATAATCCGCTGTCGAGATATCGAGTTTGATTACACAGACATATACTTCTTGACCGGATTGTCCTGACGAGGTGAGAGGTCGATCTTGGAGGGTCAACGTCCTGGGGGCGAATCACTGGATATGATAATGGCACAAGTGTGCCCTGAGGCATGAAAAACAAAGAGTGGGAAGGTGGCTATCCCAATAGTGGACAACGTAGTCCTTTGTGCAACGCTGTTTATGGTAACCAGGGTAGCAAGCTCCCAAACCCAACATGAGGCATCGAAGACTCAACTACGGTTGGCTCTTGAATGCCTTAATCCCACCATGTTTAATTAAGGAGAGGTAGTGACAGCTAACATAAAGAGGCAACTCACCAACTGTCGTCGAGGAGAGACGAAGTAGTTTGGTTATGGATCCATTTTGATCCCGCTCATGCTCGAGCGAGTGCTGGCACTACAATTACAAGACATGTTTTTGTATGCTCCCAGACCACGAGAGACTAGGATCACCCGGTGGGCCCATGTGATGCCACGAGGAGGTGGCGGATGCCCAGTGGTATGGGGAATATTTTTCCGTGATTGTCTAGAATGCCAGACCATCTTTATTGAGGACTGGCCATATGCTGGGATGGATTTCTGTGGTGATCCCAACATGTAGCTGCCCCCTAGCGATCAGTGGGATGATGGCGGTAAGACACTTGATCACGCTATTTTTTGGATTTTTATTTTATATTTTGTTTTTGGATTTTTCATGTACATGTCCTAACGAAGTACTCTATGGTATCTGCAGACGTAGGACTAGTGAGACCCATAGGACTGGCTCCAGAGGCACGGAGAGACCCAGAGGGTATCAGGGAGCTAGCCTTGGCTCCTCCAGTCGGCAATTCGATAGAGACAGTGGCACCGAACCTTTAGGGCCTGACAACGAGGATCCTGGATTATATGGGGATCGAGGAGGTCCCCATAGAGTTTCAGATCCACACAGTACAAGTGATTCCTAGGTTGCACCGACTTTCGAGACGGGTTGCATGGGCGGTGGTCACCTAGGCTTTATCCCGCTGATTTTGAGAGACATGTGTCTCAGTTGTATGAAGAGCATAGACTCTAGATGGACATGTACATTTATTTTTTGAGCATCTTGGTGCGCCACACGAGATATATATATACACATTTCTGTGGTTTATTGTGTTTTGAACGCTTCTATATGCTGCTTTGATTACATGTTAAGCAAATGTCCGTCTAATACATAATTGGCTAATGCATCAGTTAACGTGTTTAATCGTCTTGGAATGTGATGATATGTGATGAAATCAAAATTCCTCTCTAATAATTTAACACGTAAATACAGCCTTAAAATCTGATGATCTCTGAAGGAATAACGCCCATTAAGATGGTGGACAACAAGCTGGGAGTCTAGATTCACAACCAACACATGAATGCCGAGGTTGATAGCCTGAGACAATAATTCAATAACAACACTATATTCAGTGACATTGTTTGTGGTATAACCTAGACAGACACCTTGAAGGTCTACTAACTCACCGTGAGGATCGTAGATCACCCACGCTACAGAAGACAAGTTGCGTGTACTACGGGAGGCACCATCAGCGAAACCAACGTAAGGTGCACTAGACATCTGCACACGAAGAAAGAAGACACAATAAGTGGCAATTACGCCTACACACGAAGCCAAAACATGAAAACACACACACACACAACACACCCACGAAACAAACGTATGTACAAATCCGAGTGCACGGGGTTCATGCATAATATTTTTTCAGATATAGCCCGTTCCAGTGCTTATCTAAAGGATTTCCTTCATAGTCAATAAGCTCATAGGCCCCTTTTTGCAAAACTCGCTTTACAATGTAAGGCCCATGCCACATGGGCTCGAATTTGCCTGCCCCCAACTTGTCATTTGCTTGATCATAAAGTAGGACTAAATCTCCTTCAACAAAAGAATGGGGATGGACAGTATGATCGAAGTAAGTTTTCACTCTCTTCTTCTTTGCTTCAATAGCTAGAGAGGCCAGTCGACGAGTCTCGTCTAGTCACTCTAGATAGAGAAGGCATTCTTTTACTGGAGTAGTGTTGGGGAGTAATTCGATAGCTAATTTTAACAAAGGGATCTCGCACTCAATTGGAAGGGTAGCCTCGAGACCGTAAACCAATTGGAACGGGGTGAACCTGGTGGCATCCTTCACTGACATTCGGTAGGCCCATAAGGTGGAGAACAACATCAAATGCCAGTTGGACTTATGCATGCCAACGGTGCGTTGAAGCATTGTAACTAGAACCTTGTTGACGGCTTCCACTTGACCATTAGCCTGAGGATAGTATGGTGTTGAGCTATCATGCCATAAACCCAATTGTGTTGTTAACTCGGTCATCATGTGATTACAGAAACGCTTGCCATGATCGGTGACGATAGCCTGAGGGACTCTGAATCGTGATATAACATTATTGAACAAAAATTGCGTCGCTGTGTGACTGTCTTCAGATAGTGTGGGCATCACCTTGGCCTATTTTGTGAAGTAATTAATAGCAACGATGATATACCCATGCCCCCCAGCTGAACGAGGGTTACAGGTCATATAATCAATGCCCCATTTAGCAAAAGGGTCGACGGTAACAACACGGTACAATGGAATAGGAGGCGCACGAATTTTCCGTTGGTTGGAACTCATGACAAGAGCGGATGGCAAGAGTGAATCCTTAAAAATTGAGGGCCAAACATATCCAGCACGGAGAATATTTTCAGCAGTGGCATATCCGGACATGTGACCACCACAGGCGCTAGAATGGTAGTCATTTAGAACTTGTTCATCTTCCTCGAGTGTTAAACATTGGCGGAGGACAGAGTCGGCGTCGAGTCGGTACAGGGTGTCCCCAATAATGTGATAAGGTTGAGACTGATGGCGAATCCATCGCCGAGCGTCCTTAGACAAATCGAGCCGAAAAGAGGACGTCTGTAAATAGACAATAATGTCCACATACCAAGGGTCGAGGGTACTAATCAAGAACAAAGTTTCATCTGGGATATGGTCCTCTAACCGAGAGGGTGCGATGGCAGATGGCAAAGAGCAAAGCAATTCAGCGAAAACAAGGGACTTCTTGGACTTGGCAGTGGTAAACTCCAAGTAGAACTCTTGGAGGATGACAATCCACTTCGAGTACTTGCCTCCCAGTAACTGACGTGACAAAATGTACGTCATAGGGTTGCAATCAGAAATCACTGTCGTGGTACGCAATAAAATATAACGGTGGAAACATTGGATGGCACAAACAACGGCCAAAGCCAAATTCTCAACATGGGCATAGCAAGTTTCCGTATCTAGTAAATTGTGGCTGAGATAATAAATGGCGTGCTCAGTGCCATCATCATCGTCTTGAACGAGAACCATGCCGATAGTGGTGTCGGCGACGGCTAAGTAAAGAGTGTAGTCTCGGTGGTAATTAGGGGGACGTAACAAGGGAGTAGAAACAAGGAGAGCCTTGAGGTGCTTGAATGACTCTTGAGCAGCGATGTCCCAACGAAAAGGGGTGTCACGTTTCAATAATCACATATAGCCTTTAGCCACTTCAGCATAATACAGAATGAATCGTCGCAGAAAATTTGCTATTCCCTGCAAGCTCTAAAATTGCTGCAAAGAAGCAGGGGGAGGAAGATTCACAATGGCTTCGCTTTAAGAGGATCCAAATGGAAACCCTCTCGAGAGACGATGAACCCGAGAGGTCGGCCTGACTCAACACAGAAGACACACTTATGCGGATTTAGCCGGATATGATAGTGTCTACAACGGAGGAAAATTTCGCGGAGATGGGTCGGATGGTCCTTGCGCTTCGCTGAATGAGTTGGAAGGTCATCAAGGTAGGGTTGCAGAATGTGACGAATATCATGAAATGCATATGACATTGCGCGTTGGAAGGTGGCATCAGCATTTTTTAAGCTGAAAGGGAGCTTCATATAGGCGAAAGTGCCCCACAGACTAATCCAGACTTAAGCAGGAATGCAACAAATTACAGAGATAGCCATAAACACAGATATGCAGCGGAAATAATAATTCATTTCATTAATGTATAATATTGAAATATACTTACAAACAGTAATGGAAATAAACCAGCTAGGGCGATGGTAGCTTATCTCTGAGAAGAGATGTGGTGGCTACATGCCTCTGAACTGTATTACAATGGGGCTCGAAGGCCTATTTATTGTTGAGAAACAATGGAAAGCCCTTAACATTCGAAAACCTAACCCTAGAAGATGAAACGCCAAACTGTGGGCCCCATTTGGGTAAATTGGTACATCAATTTCCCGGGGTCGTAACTTTGGCATACGATCTCCATTTGACGCGTACAATAGCTCATTAGAAAGATCTATCCGAGCACTACCACTTTGGGAGGCAACATATGGCCATGGACCCATGTTGCCCCAGATTTCCCAAAAAACATCGTTTAGGGCCTCAAAATGGCTCCGGAAGTTCAGGACCCGAAAAATTGCTAAAAATAGTAAGTTGTGCTATAATTAAGGAAACTGAAAATGCTGAGAGAAACAATGGTGGGGGTCTAGGTGGACTTAGCAGGTGGCCACCAAGATCCACCCTTATCATTCCTCCCCCCTTAGGAAGCAATGGTCCCCATTGCGTTGAGTTCCTCCATGAGATGAGGAAACTTTTGTTGAACTTGATCCCTGGTGAGTCACTTGCCCTGGTGAAGGAGTTCACCTGCTTTGACAACTCGATACAGTTGGATATTTTGTTGGTGAGTGTTCTTGATCTGTGTGTCCATGATTCGATCAATTGTAGCTTGTTTCATGCAATCTAGATTTAATTCTATGGGTGTGAGCTATTCTGTGATGTCGGATGTGTCTAGCAATGGTGGAAAGTATGGCCGAAGGTGATCCACATAGAACACTGGGTGCAGGCCAAGGAATGGGGGAATGTTGAGCTCGAATGCATTGTCTCCCACCACCTTAGTAATGGTGTAGGGACCATATTGGAGTGGTCTCAGTTTCCGATAAGCTCCAGTAAGACGTTCCTTTTGCAAATGCAACAAGACTTTGTCGCCCACCTGAAACTTGTGTGGCACCCGATGTTGATCATGTTGCTTCCTGTACTTGGAATTTGATTTCTCCACAATGTCATGGACCTGTTGGAAAATATTTTGGATGTGCTCAATGAAGCTGGTTGCCTTGTCTGTTTCGGACTGGACATGAGTCGAATCTATGTGAGTAGCTGCAAGTGGCATGGCCACATCAATGCGGCATAGTGGCTGGAATCCCAAGCCCACCTGAAAAGGGCTATAGCTAGTGGAGCTGTGAAGAGCTCGGTTGTAGCTGTGCTGAACATAGGGGAGGCTCTCATCCCATGTGCGTGGATGCTTTGAGTTATACATGCGCAGAATGTGCACAATCATCCTATTGACAACCTTCGTCTGGCCATCAGTTGGAGGATGGAAGGCTGTGGACTTCGTGAGTTTGGTGTCCGGCATTGACCAGAGACTGGACCAAAATGTGCTAAGGAAATGACTGTCCCAATCTGAGATGATAGACTGTGGGATGCCAAAGTGCACCCACACTCGTTCAAGGAAGAGTTTAGCAGTGGCTTCTGCTGTGATATTCTTCTTGCGGGTTGCCATAATGGCCATCTTCGAGAACCTATCAACGGCCACAAAAACACAATCATTTCCATGCTTAGTGGAAGGAAGGCCTGACATGTAATCCATGGAGATGGATTCCCAAGGTCGACTAGGGGTAGGCAGCAGGGCATAGAAGCCTTGCTTCTTGATGGTCAGTTTGGCAATGGCACAGGTAGTACATGATATGATGTACTTCCCAACATCCTTCGAAGATTCAGCCAATAGAAATACTTTTGCAGCACTGCCACCGTTTTCTTGACCCCGAAATGCCCAGCAGCTCGACTATAGTGTGCTTCCCAAATCATCTTGGCACACTCGCTTGAAGGAACACAAAGGTGACCCAGGTGGCATAACAGGGCATCCTGGAGGTGAAAATCTGGAACATGCTGACCCTCCAAGAGTGCCTGGTATGTGTGGCTGAATTCTGGGTTGCTTTTGTAGAGAAGTGGCCAATCAAAAGTCTCATGCCCACAAGAGTTGAGCACAGTGGTTAACGCCATGATCGGTGGTCGACTGAGGAAATCTGCAACATTATTGGTGTTGCCCTTCTTATACTTGATATTCAAGTGGAACTATTGCAGGTATGTAGACCACTTCTGATGGCGATCATTCTGCAATTTTTGTTGGGTCTATATGAACTGCAGGGGTCGGTGGTCTATGTGGATGACCATTTCCTTCCCCAAAATGTAATCCTTCCATTGTCGGCAGGCTTGCGCAATGGAGTACATCTCTTTATCATAAGTGGGATACTTCCAGACTGTGTCTTAAAGGGTTTCACTGTGATATGCCACTGGATGCCCATGTTGAGTAATGACTGCCCCAATAGCATAATCAGAGGCATCTGTCTCGACCTCAAATGGTTGTTGTAAATTTGGTAACGCGAGCACTGGTGTCGTGCAGAGGCGATCTTTCAACTATATGAATGCCTTCTATTGAGATTCAGACCAAAAGAATTTTGCTTTTACTCCTCCCTTGGTGACTTGACTCAAGGGCCAAGTGATATGAGAAAACCCCAACACGAACCTGCGGTAGAAGTTGGCAAGACCTAGAAAGTTGCAGAGCTCTGTCACAGTGGTTGGAGATAGCCAATTCCGAATGACTTGGATCTTGGCTGGATCCACATGCACCCCACGTTCATCAATATTGTATCCCAGATACTGAACCTGGGTCATGCCAAAAGTGCATTTCTCCAAATTGGCACATAGCTTGTGTTGCTGTAGTGTTTGGAAAACCTGTTAGATGTGGTGGAGGTGTTGTTCCCAATTCTGGCTGAAGATAAAAATGTCATCCAAGTATATCACTACAAATGAGTTGGTAAATGGCCACAAGATGTCATCCATTAGCCTCATGAAGGTTGCGGGAGCATTCGTCAATCTCAAAGGCATAACCAACCATTCGAAAAGGCCCTCCTTGGCTTTGAAGGCAGTCTTCCACACATCAGAGGATTCGATTGGTACCTGGTGATATCCTGACTTCAGATCGATCTTGCTGAAATATTTCGCCCCCTTCAGTTGGTCCAAGAGGTTTTCAATTCGTGGGATCAGGTACCTATTACAGATAGTGATCTTGTTTAGCGCCCGATAGTCAATACAGAGTCTCCAAGTCCCATCCTTCTTCTGTACCAACACGATTAGGCTCCCACAAGGCGATGAACTTGGACGGATGTGACCTTTCTCCAAGAGCTCCTGAATCTGCCTCTTGATTTCATCATTCTCTAGAACAGAGTGCCAATAAATTGGTCCATTGGGTAGCGGCGCACCTAGGGTTAGATCGATGGAGTGCTTGACCTGACAGTGCAAAGGAACCCCTGCAGGGGAGGTGAAGATGTCCTCGTACTCCTCCACGACCTTGTCTGTCTGTAGTTGTCGTGTAGAGGGGCCCTGTCTGGATGTCGTGGCCACTGTCTTCCTATTTCCTTGAGGGTGTATCATCAGGAAAACAAATTTCCTAGTTCTGGAAATGAGCTTACTGCATTGTTTTGCAGTAATCAAAGAGATCGCGGTAGGCAGTGCTACCTCTGGTATCCTGTACAATGTATTTCCCAATGTAATAATAACAGCATGGGGCCTTAATTCATACACAACATGTCGCTTCCACAAGTATGGTTGTCCTAATAATACATCACAAACTTCAAGGGGAGCAATGTCACACAATACC
>APFE030693341.1:63202-81013 GCA_000404065.3 Pinus taeda | reverse complement strand
ATCCGTGAAGGGCTTGATGTTGTATGGAAGGCGACACTGCTGGCTCATGTGAAGATCCCGTCCTTGGTGAAGCCACCCAATGGTGTATGGTTGTGGATGTGCTGTGGTCGGTAAGCCCAACTGCTTCACAACCTCTGCTGAAATGAGGTTATTTTGGCTCCCACTATTGACAATGAACTGTAGTGGGGAGCCCTTTACCCACATCTGGGAGTGGAAGAGACGCTCCTCCTCCTCTGGATCTTCGGGTTCATTTTTCTGGATCTTGGCGGTAGCAACAGTGGCGTTGCAATCTGCATCAATGATCTGCTTCCCTTTGTCATTCCCCTTGTCGAGTTTTGACTCAGAGTTGGAACATGCATCTGATTCTAAAACCTTTAGCTCAGCCACCAGTGACTGCTTGGCCCCACACTCACTTGTGTTGTGAGTGGAGCTCTTATGGAACTCACACCATTTTCCTGTGTCCTCTTTTGGCTTCGCAGCGTTGTTCTTTGCTTGGAACTTTGGAGGGTTGTCATGGGCTATCCCGCCTTGGCTTTGTCCTTTGTTCTGTCGTTTAGGGGCACCTTTCCCTTGCTTTGAATTCGCAGACCCAAAGTCTCGCTTCTTTTGTTTAAACTTCTGCTCGACTTTGATGGCATATCAGTATGCTGTGCCGAGCGAGGAGATGTTCAGGAATTCTATTTCTTCCTAGATATACTTGTGCAGGCAGCCGCAGTATTTGAGTATCAAATGCTGCTCTGAATCCTTGATACCCAACTTTGTGTGAAGGGTATGGAAAAGATTGGTGAACTTCGGCACATCTTGGTCCCTTCCCTGCCGCAACGTGGTCCAATTTATGTATTCATCCTCATAGATTCCAACAGGGTAGTACTGCTCATTGATGGCATCCCAGAATGAATTCCAGGTGGGTGTGGCTGAAAATAATGAGCCAGTACTTTCATCCTTCTGCTCGCAGTAGGTTTCCCACCAGTCCTTTACGTGGGAGGCTGCTTTGAGAAGAGCAAAAACAATCTTTTCCCGACTCGAAAATTCATGAACAGAAAAATAACCCTCTAGCAAATTTAACCATTTATCTACGGCATCTACATCTATCTGACCCTCGAATATGGGGATCTCAAAATTAACTTGTACCTTAAAGGGTGTGGCATTTCCAGAGTAGCTGCTGGAAGCTGATGCATCGCTCTGGGTAGTCGCTGAAGGACCTGGGCAAAGCTGTCCATCATCGCTTTCCGTTGTCGCTCGAGGGCTTCTTCGAGCACGATTTTGATAGGATCTCCTGCCCCCTTGTCTTTCTTCTCATCCACCATGGGAGGCCATCGGGATTTGCGAGGCTGGTCTTGCAAATGTTCGACCAGTTCAAGACCTAACTCCTTATATCCCGACCTCGTTGGGGACATGCAAAGAAAAATAGAGAAAAAGCAGACCGCTCTGATACCACTGATGCAGACTTAAACAAGAACGTAACAAATTACAGAGATAACCATAAACACAGATATGCAGTGGAAATAATACTTCATTTCATTAATGTATAATACTGAAATATGCTTACAAACAGTAATGGAAATAAACCAGCTAGGGCGATGTTAGCTTATCTCTGAGAAGAGATGTGGTGGCTACATGCCTCTGAACTATCTTATAATGAGGCTCGAAGGCCTATTTATTGTTGAGAAACAATGGAAAACCATTAACATTCCAAAACCTAACCCTAGAAGATGAAACACCAAACTGTAGGCCCCGTTTGGGTAAATTGGTACATCAATTTCCCGGGGTCGTAACTTTGGCATACGATCTTCGTTTTACGCGTAAAATAGCTCGTTAGAAAGATATATCCAACCACTACCACTTTGGGAGGCAACATCGATCCATGGTCCCATTTTGCCCTGGATTTCCCAAAAAACGTCGTTTAGGGCCTCAAAACGGCTTCGGAAGTTCACGACCCGAAAAACTGCTAAAAATAGTAAGTTGTGCTACAATTAAGGAAACTAAAAATGCTGAGAGAAACAATGGTGGGGATCCAGGTGGACTTGGTAGGTGGCCACCAAGATCCACCTAGATCACAGACAGATAAAGGCAGTTTTGTGTTGATCGGCGGGGGCAATATTAATCTGGTTATATCCAGAAAAGTTGTCCATGAACGAATATATTTCACTTCCGGCACACTCATCAATGAGTCGGTCAATGAAAGGTGTGGCGAATTTGTCTTTGGGACAGGCTCGATTAATATCACGGTAATCGACACAGACCCCTATAGTGCCCTGCTTTTTAGCAACAGGGACGATATTGGAAACCCAATCTATGAGTGGGATGGGGTAAATAAAACTAGCCTTAAGAAGCTTTTCAACTTCCACCTTAATAGCTGCAGCCTTTTGGGGGTGCACGGGGCGTAGACGCTACCGAACAAGTTTAGCACCTGGATAGGTAGGTATCTCATGCACCACGATGTTGGGATCGATGCTGGGCATCTCTTCGTAGGACCAAGCGAACACATCATGAAATTCATGAAAAAGACTTGTATAGAGCGAAATCTCCTCTGGAGTACAAGTGACTCCAACATGGATGTGCTCGATAATCCCTGGTTTAAAAAAGATGTCGATCGGCTGGGTTTACGTAATGTTTCCCATATTCCCCTCAGAAGACACTTGATAAATCTGGATGGGAGTCTGAAGAGGTTGAAAAGGAAAACGAGAAGCAAACCGCTCAAGACAGGTAAGCATTTCCCGATGGGTAGGGAGAAACGAGGAACGATGGTGATGATCAAACCAAGGGGGTTCCTTGAAAGACATGGTCTCAATAATGGCTTCGTCAGTAGGAAAAATTTCCTATAATGGATTTGAAGAAGCGCTGTCTCCAAGCCAAGGGGAATGGACATACGAGTCCAGAGCTCTGCTCGAAGGAGAAGAATCAGTGGATGGAGCTGATGCAGAAATAATCTCGACGTAGTTGAGCTCGGTAGGACTCAACGACATCTCATCGCCCCAGTATTCTACCTGATCGAGAGGAGGAAGAACCCATGGATCAGAATGAACATAAATCATATTAATAGGGGCGATGTTGGGAGGTGGGAGTGAGAAAACACCCATAAGGGCAGGACCTTTAAAGAATCGAGCACCCACACTCTCAAGAGGAATAGAGGTATGCTCCACGAAAGGCACATTGTCATCGGAGGAAGAGGCGAATAAAGACAGCTGGTCCATAGTGACAATCTTCCCTTGATGAGGGAAATGAATGACATGAAATAGAGAAAAAGCCACGGCTCGCATGGCGTATGTCCAGCTTCGTCCTAAAAGAAGGTTGTAAGTTAAATTTGCATCAATGACTTCAACTTCCACTTCAACCATCTTTCCTTGCAATGTAATGGGCAAGCGTTGGAGTATACCATAAGGACGAGACCCTCTACCATAAAAGGATTCCAAGGTCGTAGGAGACTAGTTCAAAGTCGGAGAACCAATAGCCTTCCAACAAGTAATAGACAATATAAAAGTAGAGGCGCCTTCATCAATGACGGTATGATGAATAGTTTTGGAATTGATGATGACTTGAATAAGGAAGGCAATTTGGTGAGGCAGTCTCGGTATATGGCTTTCAAGGACAAAAGTAATCAGATCTGAGTTGGCCGGGTCAATGCCACCGATGGCCGATAGCAAAGACTTCCTCTGAGAGGGACAACTCTGGAGAACTTCTAAGATGGACATAGCTAATGGAGGCTAGGCTAAGTCCTCAACAACGCTATAGTGCTAGGCAGCATGAGCATTAGGGTTATACGAAGATTTCCGGAGTACACCCTTAGGAGGGGGGTGGATGACCATCTCAGTTCTGGGTCACTCAATGTGAAGGGGAGCATAACTGGATGGAGGAGCACTAGAGGGGACCTCAGGCTTCTTCTCGGCATGCAACGGATATTCTTTTTCCTGATTACTAATGTGGACGGGAATCGTCGGAGCCATAAATACCTAAGAGCCAAAAGGAGAAGAGGATTGAGACGGATCAGCCACCATTTGAGTTTGTTGCGAGGGGAAAGGCTCTTTGAGCACAGTAGGAGTCCCAGGGGCACCCTTCAACAAACGACTAACCTCGGACCACCTTGGACAGTATTTGGTATAGTGGTCCTTGTCACAGATAAGGCAAGGATACTTGGGCTTGCGTTTGGTACCTTCCTCGGGTGGAGGTTTAGGGGAATCCTGCTTCAGCTGTTCAACTTTATTTTTCCATTTTCCCTTCTTTTTCCCTTTCAAGGCTTTTTCTGCCATGGTGGACTGGACGGAATTCACCTCGGAAGTGTTTGCAGCATTGAATGCAGCTTGGGAAGTATTTTCAGTTGATGCACTCAACTTTTGCTTCCCAGGGTTCGCAGAAGATTTCTTAGAACGCGAATTAACAAAACCGATGACACCGTCAACGGAGGGTGTCGGCAGAGCTTTGGAAGTTCCGAGTCTCAGAGCATTAGGCAAATAACCATATAACGTACTAGACTAGGAATAGACCAAGTCAAGGTACTGAGCACGCACGATAGCTTGCTCTTCAGTAATGCATGCCCCCATAGCAATGTCTCGAGCTATTGGACCGACAAATGAAGTCATAAACCAGTCAGTGAATCGCTGGTTGGGAATCCAAAACTTGATCAAATGGCGACGTCGTCTCCATTCATGGATATGATCGGAGATATGTGTAGCCGTAGTCTGTTTTAAGGATGTGAGGAGATGTGTGCCCGTTTCATAACGATTCAACAACTAAAAATGAGTTAGGAATGCCATAACTAACGAGTTAAAGTCCTGAAAGGATCTGCGAGCTAATTCGATATACCACTTAGTAGTAGAACCAGTGAGAGTCCTTTGGAAAAGGTGAAGGTGGATTAAATCATCGAGCCATGAGTTTGACGAACACCACATGTGATACTTCATAACATGAGCCTAGGGATCCTCTCCAGCTTTTCCATCAAATTTGGGACAATCACTTGGTATTTTAGTTCGAACCGGTGACCAATACGGATTATGAAGAATGGGATCATTGGTCAGTTTGGACACATCCAGTAATTCCAACGTTGCTAAAAAGGGTAGCTGAGGATTAAAGGACATTTGGGGCCGTGGGTAGGAGGTAGTACTAGAGTTCCATCCAGTTGTTTGTTGCCCCCATTGGTTCTGTCCAGACAGACTAGGCCTGTAAGGGTTTTGTCCGTAGGGATTCTGCCCATAGGGGTTATAGCTGTAGCTCGATGGTTGACCCTGGACTTGCCCCCCAGCATTCCATTGATTACCAAATTGACTAGCAGGAGAAACATAGGGTTACTGGTAATTTTGATAAGGATTTACCTGCAGTTGTTGATAATTTTGATACGGAGCAAATTGGACTTGCCCTTGGGATTGCTGAGTACCATGAGGTGGCTGGGCTCCAAACTGGGCCTGGTAGCCAGGCTGGGTTTAATAGGTAGGTTGGGATTTGGATCCAACTTGTGTTTGAGGACCGAATTGGGTCTGGAACCCAGATTGGGGCTGAAAACCGGGTGGCGCTTAAGAAGAAACCATCGTTTGAATGCCTGGTTGAGAAGGCCCAGACGAATGTCCTTGAGTAAACTGAGGCTGAGCCATCTGGCTAGAAGGTTGACCCATCTGAGATTGAGGTTGCCCCATTTGCCCAGAAGGTTGTGCTTGTTGGGTAGTGGGTTGTCCTTACACAACTAAGGGTTGCCTCGACGGGCCGGATGGCTAAGCAGACTGGACAGTTGGTTGGCCTGGTTGGTTTGGAGGTGGACGAACTTGTCCAGACATTTGATTTGGCTGGACAGTGGGTTGGCCTTGCTAAACGTAAGGCTGACCAACCTGCCTAGAAGGGTAGCCTTGCTGGACACTGGGTTGACCTTGTTGCATATAAGGTTGTCCCAGGTTTCCAGAAGGTTGCCCGATATAGGTAAAAGAAGGACCACTAAAGGTCGAAGGTTGTCACTGTAAGGGTTGTCCTTGTGGGACCCCAGGTTGCCTTGGGTAAGGTTGTCCATGAGACGGTTGACCTTGATATGGTGGCCCTTGAAGATGTGCGGGCCATGTTTGGCCACCATGATAACCAGTGGTGCCCCAAGCAACTGACAATGGAACCGTGACCTCAACCACTAGTTCAGTTGTTATCGGTCCGGGATAATAGATGTGAGCTCCATGAAAATCATAATAGCTAAACAGATTTTGCGGATCCGGATTCCGAAGAGCTTGTAGATATTGATCATATGCCTCCCTTGCGGGAATGGAACCGGAAGAAGGTGGGGCACTTAGTGTGGGATTAACAACTCCTGCCGTCTGGCCACCATGATGAGTAGGACCAACAGAAGGTCCAACAACAGTAGTAACCACTGACGAAGCAGTGGCGGCACCGACAACAGGGGTTGAAGAAGCCACATAGATAGTTGGCATGGTCAGAACAGATGTGACATTGTGAATCTGAGGGGTAAATGACTCTGAAGTCGGAGGGACGGTACGAGACCATATGGAACTCAAAAGGGGAGCCCTGGATCCAATGATGTCCACCAAAGAATTATACCTTAATGGCAATGTAACACCAAGGGATGCTATCTGGAAAGGTAAAGTTCTTGTTTCATGGAAAGGTAAAGTTCCCACTTCTGGAATAGGTACTTCACTTTTTGATACAAAGGATTCTTCACCAGAGACGGGAGCTGTCTCATCCATATCAGAGGAAGACATCGGGATCATAGCACTAGGAGGAGTAGCAAGAAAGTCTTCCTCAGAAGGCTCCCAAACAAGGTTCCATTGAATATTGTAAGACTCATCCTCAGGGGCACGAGAGTTAAGCGGTTGGACACTCGGAATAACAGGAAGAGTGTCACTGACAACCGGTACCTCGGGAGCGACAGAGGTTGGAGACCCTTGGTCACTTGGGACGGGAGACGGGATCGGTGATTCCTCAAGGATGATTCAATTCAAATATCCTAGAAAAACTAACGAAAAGAGGACCCTACTCAAACTAAACGCAAACAAGATCTAACCGAGTAAATGTAATCGTGGCCGAATAAATTTTAAGACACAAGAACACAACTTGACCTTTTCATCTTTAAAGAGTCGAGGAAAGGACAAAAAAATGACTCCAGTCGCCTTCGAATATTTAATGATCCTGAAGTGACAAGTGCTTAGATGAACCTTTTCTTTTAGGGAGTCCAAAAAGGAGCGAAAGTGACTACTCTGTAGAACTAGGCAAAAGGTTTACCAGACAATCCGTAAAACTGCATATACACCTTGGCAATCATATGAAAACCAAGGACTTCCCGTACGGCAGTCAATCTTCCCGAATGCTATGTTCGGTGCGTTATAGCCTGTAAGGAGGCAGACATGTCTTCCTAAGGATGAAGGATGATAACCTAGTGGGGTCTCCCCATATACTCGATGGTACGTGGGAGCACAATTCTGTACTAGACCGTTATTGAGTCACAAAAGGAGGAATCACCCAACCTTGAGTGAAAACAATAGTGACTAGGTTTAACGACGCTAGAGCACGTCGCTAGCCTAGACCTCTAAATAATGAGTGTTATGTTCCAATGTGTTAGATTTATTCAGTTCATTTTAGAGTTGATCTTGGCTTAAGTTTCATATTCAGGCCCTACCGTATGTATTCAACAAATCCTAGGATGCAGCTAAAATGAATAAAATATCTTTCCTTTCAATCAACACCTACCTACGAGAGGGTAGAGAGATCATTTCCAAACCAAGAAGACCAAGCCGAATGCAATCACACAATGCACACAAGCATCAATTCCTACAGTGCATGAGAACTACTAATGAGAGATCTAATCATTCGCTTTTCAAAATGCAATCTTGAAATGCAAATTGTACTTTCACTTTCGCACACTAAACAAATGCAAAATTTTTTATTTTTAGTGCTTTAAATTCAAAGGAGAAAACAAACAAGTGTGAAAGGACTGGTTGACCCAAATAATCGTGATCTATGCTCGGTAGCGAAAAGAGATCGAATAAATCAAAGATTGGTTCAATAACTATCACCAAAAATCAACCATGAACAAAGACGAGGAAGGCTCAATCAAACAAATAAGGGAGCTGCAAATGAATCTCGGACAAACTAGCAACCAATGACAATCGATTCAGGGAGCTTCAAACAATGAACAAGGTTATACGGACAAAAAGCAAGATTCATCTAACAAAAGCCAAGCAAGAGTGCCTTGACTGTAATCAATGAAACACAAGTGACTAAGCAAGCAGAAAGGCAGAGGGATGACAATGACTCAGGAGACAGAACTGAAAAAATCAATTCTACAGGTGTGAGCATGGGTAGAACACTAGCAACTAGCGCTGATAGAGAGCTAGCTGTAGCAACAAAGCGCTATCAGCGCAGGAGTACACATCTTTCTTGGATGGTTCGTTTTCCAGGATCGTCGTGACTGTGCGGCGTTATTCCACGATGAACAAGATTTCACAAAAGCGTGATCGTGATGTTAGCGTGACTGTTAGGTCAATTTACGCGATGATGCAAAAAACCAAGGCAAACAAGCCAAAGACTCCCAAACAAAATCCAGCTAGGCTAACAGACAATAGAGGGACCTCCCAGATCAACCCAGGTGATCCTAGAAACTAATAACCAATTCCCAAAAGCCAAAAGAGACCAAATTCAAAAAACAAACAAGAGCAAAGGGAAAGACAAAGGATAGACTCCCCAGCGCAGTCACCAATTTGTGATGCAGGAAAGTTTTCCCTCTGTGGATAGAGGTAACCCCTCTAGCCCTAGAGTGGGTCTAGTCACAAACAAGGACAGATCAACAATAGATTTCCTTAAATAGTTCAAGTTGGAGGCCTACCTCAACTGGTGGTTGACGGAGTCCTGTTGCGCTGCTCCAGCTTCTACTTCCTTCTCCTCAATGAGTGATCAACCTGAAAAAAAGAAAAGGAAATACAACAAAGCACGTAATCCGGCAACAACAATAAACCATTTACTCACAAAGTTAAGAAGTTATGAGCTATCAAGTACATTGCATACAAGACATAGGAAAACATCATTGATTGCATTAATAATGAAATAAGAGTAAGCTTACAACTAAAGTCTTGACGTCACAAGCCTTCTCAGGAGGGTCCAGCCAGTATGTTCTTCAAACATTCACTCTTGGATGATGAATCTCCCAAAACAAGTCTCTCTCTCTCTCACTGACAAGTTTGACATGAAATCAAGGGCACTTTACAACCTGCCCCAAACTAACAACACTCTCACGCTTATCAAACTCACACCAGCTATCTATCAAAGCACTGACAGTGCTATTTCAATCAAGAATTCTCCCACTACCAACTATACCAACCAGCTGATCATATCAAAGATGAGTGTTTAAATAGGAGGAGGAGCCTCCGTGAAAGGTGGAAAGGAGAGCTTATCATCAAGGAAGGTAGCACAATTGATGGAACTGCCACACCAGGGAAGGAAGGGCGGCACAAACTAGGCCAACAACCAGGCCTGGAATCATCTGGAAGGCCAATTCTTGGAACAATTCGCCCAATCTGGATCATCGCGGGTACATAACTGAGCTTCAGCACTGGCATCGTGAGTGGTCAGTGTAGCTAGTCAGATCATCACTGAAGGAAACACATAGACCACGCGTCGGGGCGTAAAATCGGGCCATCGCGGGAAATAGACGTACTTCCGCGCTAGCAGCATGGATGGACTGTTCATGAGCGCCTTTCAGCACGTATATTAAGCCAATAGTCGTGATGAGGCAGACAACTTAGGAAAAGTGGGTCAATTGGGAGTTTAGGAGAGCATTTGTCTATTATGAGCATGTTTGATTTGGACACATGACATAGTGAAAAGACCGGGAGTGAAGGCGGTGATAAATTACTGTGTAACAATGCTAGATTATTTTGCTTGAGTCTAGAAATGGTTTTTTTTGTCAATGTTCTTTCTAAGTCAACATTTTTTTCTTGGATTAGTTTATATGTATTATATGTAATAGTTTAGTCAAAAAAATTTCTTGGATTAGTTTATATGTATTATATATAATATGCAGAGGCATCCCATATACACACACCAAATGTACGACATCGTCATGCGAGGGGATTGTTATACATGGTCGAGTTCATGATAGATCATGTAGGCCACCGAGAGTGCACGTTCCACTCATAGATCCTACCTCTGACGTTAGTCGAAGTGTCAAAGGTAATGTTTCTATCTCTGCTAATTATCATGCTACCTTTAGTCGACCTTCTTCACCTATTTTAGGTACACCTCTTGCATTTTTATATCCTCTTTAAACTTTATGTGTAGAACTTTTTCTACAAAACCTTGCTCTGATACAATGTATAATTTTTCTACAAATTAGTGAGATTTGATACCATCTAGAATTTTTCTACAAATCAACTAGTTCTGATACCATGTAGAAATTCCCACCTGTAGATCACCTCATAATGCAATAGACTAAAGCAAAATACTTGATCTACTTCTACAGCCAATTTAGCGGAAGCTTAATCAAACATGAGCAACATCAATAAGAACACATATAACTGATATGGAGAAATCAATTACACATAACACAAAAGATATAACCCGGGGAAAGCCTCAGCCTAAAACCCCAACTCTGTATTATCATACAAGTGGAAATATATCCAGTATTAGAAAAAGAATTAGCTCAAAAGTTATCTTGCCCTCTCTGCAATACCTCTGCTACTCATAGACAGTCAAAGGCCTCTATCTAACCTCTAGTCTACCCTCCAAGCCTCCTATTTCTTTGCGCAATTGTGATTGGGGTCCAGTGTAGCCACTTGTGTGAATTGGCCTCTTCACACACTCACTAACCTCTGATCCAACTACATAGTCCTGAAGGAGATAAATCCTCATCATGGATGAGCTTCCTTTATAGGAAAAATATTCGTCCAAATGATAGTGCATTGTCCCTTCTCTGATCTCAACTGGGTCTCTGTCTGAACTGACATGCATGAGTTATCCATGAGTGAATACTCAGTTATCTAAAATACAGTAGTTACATGCATGCAAGCATTAACTAACTGAACTCTCATTAATTTAACAAACTGTTAAATTAATCTAACTGGACTTGACTCAGTTAACTGAGCCAACTAATTACAACTCTTCCTTATCTCTTTAACTGATGGATAAATTCTTCAAATAATAGATAAATTGTTGCATGTCCTCACATAGACTTCAAGTTTGATTTTCCTTAACTAATTAACTCAAGATGAATTAATTAATTAATTTACAAACTCATATTAATATCAAATTCAAATTTTTCCACATGGCGTAGCTTAAGTGGCACTGGTCGTGGAAATGAAGTCTCATTGTACTGGAAGTCTTGGGTTCAAATCTTCGGCTACCCTTCCCTGGTAGTAGGGTGTGTAATGGACATGAAAATCGGAGAATCCTACCAAGCTTACAAAAAAAAATATCGCATTCGAATTTTACTTCCTATTTTTAGTCCAAGGACTGACTAAAATAAGAATCCATCCCGAACTGCTAAAAATAGAATGCTATTTTTAGCACTTCCATTTTTCATTCCCTGTTGCCCAATCCAGCACTGGTACCCAAACTACTATTTATAGCAGTGCTATTTTTAGCAGTTCTATTTTTAGCATTTATTGTTGCCATTTTCAACACTCTCTCTCAATAAGAAAGGCTTCCTCTTGAACCTGATCCTGTACCTTCGAAATGTTCTGCATGCAACACTTCTACCAAGTGCAGTTGCTCCAGCAACTCTTGGAACAAAAAAACTCCCAACTGACCTCTTTGTTGGGTTAGAAACATACTCTGATGCTGAAGCTCTACCTACTACTGACAAGTGCTCCCTCTCTGACCTCTGCGCTATTGCAACATCTCCATGCATCTTGCACCATTGCACACCTCTCTGTGCCATCCTACATTGGTGAAAGACACTTGTGCCTCTCGCATTGCTGCAGCCTGCTAGCTCTGTGCTATCTTGGGATTCCTACACTGTAGCTCTCTGTGCCACTCACATCTATCTCTACCCAATCAGTTAGTCCTGCTACTCCTCATCGAGGCTCTTGTAGCATAGTCGAATCAAAGAGGTTGGGTATCTCAAGGATCCTGCCCCTCCTCCTTGGGATGATCACTCCACATCGCCCCACCTCCTACCTGGAAGTATGGCTGCATGTGATCCCTCATCCCACCTGGCTCAAAGTTTCCCCCTACTGGAGGTCTCTGCATGAGTAGATGTCTCTACTCAATCTCCTCTCAGCTTCTCTGGTTGTGGCTGCTCCACAACCTCCTGAAGTTGCTTCACCAATCGTGGCTCCTCCACAATCGTCTGAGACTTCTTTTGGCGCTACATGTTGAGAGGTAATTTACTCTCCCTCTCAACCACCAGGTATCTAACCTTTGCCTTGCTCCTCAAGGCTTTGCATGCATCTTGTACCTCAAGTGCATACAGGTTCTTGGCTAGCACACCAATCTATTTCCACTTTCACGCCATCACAATTTTTTTTTGGGAAAAAGAGTTGATTTTAAATCAGTGATATCTTCCTCATTCGAACTATGATTAAATTGATTTTTCTTTTGAATTTGGGTGTTTTTCTGCAAGGAATCCAAATTTCTATTTGTTTCTAAAAATTTTGTACAGAAATTTTCACATATGCTATGGAAACGCTCGACCCAAAACTCAAAACTTTGAAATCTCCTCTCAGTATACTGTTCTCTCCTTTGATAACCTAGCTCCGATACCATATAGAACTTTTTCTACAAAACCTCACTCTGATACCATGCAGAATTTTTCTACAAATCAGCTAACTCTGATATCATGTAGAAATTCCCACCTATAGATCACGTGATAATGCAATAAACTAAAGCAAAATACTTGATCTACCTCTACAACCAATTTAGTGAAAGCTTAATCAAACATGAGAAACATCAATAAGAACACACATAACTGATATCGAGAAATCAATTACACATAACACAGAAGATATAACCCGAGGAAAGCCTCAGCCTAAAACCCCAACTCTGTATTATCATACAAGTGGAAATATAGCCAGTATTACAAAAAGAATCAGCTCAAAAGCTATCATGCTCTCTCTACAATACCTCTGCTACTCATAGATAGTCAAAGGCCTCTATCTAACCTCTAGTCTGCCCTCCAAGCCTCCTATTTCTTTGCACAATTCTAATTGGGGTCCAGTGTAGCCACTTGTGTGAATTGGCCTCTTCACTTACTTACTAACCTCTGATTCAACTAGGGCGTCCTGAAGGAGATAAATGCTCATCATGGATGAGCTTCCTTTATAGGAAAAATATTCATCCAACTGATAGTACATTGTCCCTTCTCTAATCTCAACTGGGTCTCTGTCTGAATTGACATGCATGAGTTATCCATGAGTGAATACTCAATTATCTGAAATACAGTAGTTACGCGCATGCAAGCATTAACTAATTGAACTCTCATTAATTTAACAAACTGTTAAATTAATCTAACTGGACTTGACTAAGTTAACTGAGCCGACTAATTACAACTCAATATTACAACTCATCCTTATCTCTTTAACTGTTGGATAAATTCCTCAATTAATAGATAAATTGTTGCATGTCCTCACATAGACTTCAAGTTTGATTTTCCTTAACTAATTAACTCAAAATGAATTAATTAATAAATTTAAAAACTGTTGTTAATATCAAATTCGAATTTTACTTCCTATTTTTAGTCCAGGGACTGACTAAAATAGGCATCCATCTTGAACTACTAAAAATAGAATGTTATTTTTAGCACTTCCATTTTTCATTCCCTGTTGCCTAATCCAGCACTGGTACCCAAAATGCTATTTATAATAGTGCTATTTTTAGCACTTCTATTTTTAGCATTTCTTGTTGCCATTTTCAACATTATGTGTTTATGTCTTGAAATTGTCTTTAATTTTTAAATTGCCTTCAACTAATATGTTTGAATTTAATATATATGTTATTATGCTTCTAGTTTGTTAATTATATATGTTAAATTATGTTTATGATCTGGAGACCCACAATGGGGCGAAGCTAAGGATCACAATGCAACACCAATTTGTGTGTGGGATGATGCTATAGCTCATATCACATTGGAGGATGTCACAACCCAACATACGTGGATCACACGAGAGTTGTGTAACATCCCTATCAGTTCACCTACTAGTCGTAGTTTGTCTTTAATGCTGAAAAGCATCAATAGGTTGATCGAGACATACCGGAGGATGGGTCGATAGAGCCACCTCCTACAGTCCATACAAAGGATTAGGAGGCATGAGGTTAGAGGCCCACATACTCAAGAGGTGGTGGAAGAGGCTACCAAGAACATTGATGTTTGTGGTTAGCTGTTCGACATCCCTCTGGATCGCTATACTAGACATAAATGTCAGATTCCACTGAAATATTTTAAGAATGTTGATGCAACCCCTTTTGTGTGATTAATTCATTGGAGCTTGGGGTCGGTTCCCCCACCATGACCAGATCATCGTTTATTTTGGTAAGCATATATATGCAGAGTTCGTGTTACATATGAGGCCAGAACACACTAATACCAGATCTCATTATTATGGACCCAGATTGGGACATACATATGATCATGACCATAGGAATGTACCACCACCTTCGAGATTATTGCCACTATCATCTTGGAGCCTGGTCTTGCCGAAATAGATAGAGGATTCATTGCAACTTAGTGTTGAGACTAGGGAGACCATTGCAAATAGAATGTAGGCGTTACTGGTTAGTGCACATGTTGCATTGTATGGGGAGATTAGGAGACCACTACCATTGCCTCGTGATACACCAGTTCCTTTATATGATGATTCATTTCTCCTGACTTTACCTGCTGACCATCTTTTGACATATGTATGTATGTGGCATGATGTCATCCATGACACTTAAAGGGTGCACGACCCACGTGACACCGGCCAGGTGAGTGTTGTGTGTGTGTGTGATATATATATTATATATATAATATATATATATATATATATATATGAAACTTTTGACTCTTATTCTCAAATTATGCATAATTATTTATATTAATTTCTACTTTGTATTAAATTGCATTTATATTAATAATTTCATGATAACATGTAGACACATCCCAACTACATGGATGAGCTTATGAGGTCATCCGAGGGGGGAGTTAATCATTTAGGCCACCCTCCACCACATCATGTTTCCATGGATTCTCCTCCATAATAAAACTCATGTGGAGGAGAGTCATTATGTACAACCACATGGACCAACATTTGAGGTAAAAATAATATTCCTGAGATTTCAACATTTTTTTTAAGTTACACATATATGCTAATTAAATTGTAGACTAATTATAATTTGTCCTTTCCATTGTGTACATAGGCCCATATGCAGAGTGTTATTGATGTCATTGTTATGTGGACACATGAGTGGGATTTTGGGTAGACAGGCACTGATGATGCAAGTCCATCAATTTAGGCCCCAATCATTGAGCCATAGGTAGGGGAGCGTGAAACCCAAATTCATCAGACCCCCATCCTATCTAACTTGCATTCAGACTCGAATGAGGTTAGTAGATTTATGTATATGTAACTAAAAATGCGGTTCAAAATCCTTTATTTCCATATTGTTTATTTTGTACAAATAATAATATAATTAGTTTGAATTTGAATGTGTTATATTGTAGTACCGGCTTATGGACACCTACTTTGCACAATGGAACTCACATAGGAGTTCTAGTGGTACTTAGAGTGGATAGTTTGTATATTTTCAGTCCCATTTCAAAGGGCACATTCATATGTGATACAAACTTTGTATATTTTCATACATTGATAGTTTATGGATGTACAAGAACATTATTTCAGTTTATAGGTGCTTATTATTTCAATTTGTGGATGTTCATGTGATATTTGTGTACTTATATATATATTATATATATATATATATTATGAAATAATTTATTGATACATTCAGTATTTCAATTATGGATTTGTATTAATCTTGTTTATGGGTGTTCATTATTTTTTGAAGTTCATGGATTTGTTAAAATTATTTCACTAATTTAAAAAAAAAAATCTATATACTATAACTTTTATTACGAAATATAACAATTTTGATTTCTAGTTTCATAGACTAAGAAAATAAGTACAATCTTAAGTTATGATGCAATTCACTTTGAAACTTAAAATGAGCTAAAATACATCACGTATAAATTTAATATTGAACATGGAATGAAGTACAATCATGCTTCATATTGGCTTGTAGAAAGTGTCTTTTAGTGCAACCAACTTGTATGCTATTACAATTCAATTTTTTAAAAATAAATTATTTGAATTAGAAAGTCATCCATATTATAATAAAAAGTATATATATGATTTTTTTGTGACCCACCCATAATCGTTGCATGGTCAACTTTTTTAAGTATTTCCATCAATTTCTTATCTCAAGGTTCAATTGAAAAACACAACTAGGATTGAAATAAATTGTATTCAATTTTAAAAGATTTCATGTAAACAACAAATAGATTTTATTCAATATTGTTCTTTCGATATTATCTACAAAATATTAGTCATAACATGATATAAGTTAATCATATTGAAATTTAATATATAGGTCAAAGAACAATATATGATAGCATTTCTATAATTTTATATAATATTATCAACTTTCCTTAATTTACTTAGCTATCCACGTATTTCCATCAATTCCTTTTGATTTAAATAAAGCTTTGTTCAATTTTAAAAAAGTCAAATATGATGGAAATTAAGTTCTGTTAAATTTTAAAATATGTGGAGTTGTAAAATTTACACATATAAGTTTTATTTGATTTTATTTCGGTTGAGGTTATCTACAAGATCTTAGTCATAACACACAATGTTAATAATGTTTTTGTGCTTACACTAAAATCAATGCATAATGTAAACTAATTACCTAGAAATTAATGTACACCATATTCTAGTTACATCAAATTAGAAATCAACATCTTCACTAAAATCAATGCATCTAATGCAAACAATCAAATAGGATGAGAAATCAACATCTACATTGAAATCAATACATCTAATGAAAACAATCAAATAGGATTAGAAATCAACATCTACACCAAAATCAATGCATATAAAATTGTAAGCAATCAAATGGGATTAGAGATAAACATCTACACTAAAATCAATGCATCTAATGCAAGCTCAATCAAACAATATTATAAATTAACATCTTTAATGAAATCAATGCATCTAATGAGAGCAATGAAATAGAATTTGAAATTAAGAAATCAAATAAAATTAGAAATTATCATCTATACACTTAAATCAATGCATCTACTGCAAGCAATTTTCTTTCCTTTCTCTCCCTCCTCCATCTATATCAATACTGCCCTCCATATCTCCTTATTTGTCTCTCTATCTCACCCCCCCAAACACATGTGCTCTCTCTCTTCATATCTATCTGTATCTCCCTCCCTCCCTCCATCTCTATCTTCTTTCCTTTATCCCCTGTCCATCTATATTTGTATCTCCCTCAATCTCTCCTTATTTGTCTCTCTATATCACCTCATAAACATACACATTGTTTCTCCAGATATATATATATATATATATATATATATATATATATATATATTATTATATAGTATATATAATATATATATATCCCTCTCTCTCTTCTCTCTCTCTTTCCTTCTCTCCCTTTGTCCTACGCCTTATTAGATCTCTTCTTCCTAACTCTCCCCTCTCTCCCTCTCTCTTCGTCCCCCTTGTCACTCCCTCTCTCTCTCCACATTTATCTCTCTATATGTATTTCTTCTTACCTCCCTCTCTCTTCCCCTCCCTCTCAATTCCTCTCTCTCTTCCTTTCTCTCCTACCTCCCTTTGTCTCTCCCCCCCCGTC